>JAEIIU010048858.1:0-49785 GCA_018874675.1 Drosophila baimaii | reverse complement strand
TTTTATTTAAATCTTGGCGGCATATTCGAGCGAGCAGTCAAAGACCTTATTCAGAATTACAAAAAATCCCCCTATAGCCAAGTAAAAATTGCCTAAAAAATACTGATTAATCGAAAATTTATACTGAATATCGTCTGTATTTTCCGAAAATACTGAAAAAAAAGTCCATCCAATTTTGGATGGGGAACAAACTGAGAAATTTTCGGNNNGGCAAAACCTTATGGACCATCCGTTGAACGGATGGTGGATGGTGGATGCAGCTCTGTGGGAAGAGGGTATTACACTGTAGAGGCGCTAATTTCGTTACTTAACAGAATTTTAGTAGGCTAACAGAATTGGAAATGTAAAATTTCAAGTTAACATGTGCGCGGGGTGTAGAATCCAATTCAGCATGTAAGCTGGATGTAGAATCCCACAGTTCCGAGTGTAAAATTTAACAGAAAAAGGAATTGACATTAAAATGGTTGAAAACTATGCTAAAAATACGAAATACAACTGCTCAGCGATAATTTATCGATAACTTTAACAGAAGCAATGCTGCCCATAAGATTTAAATTTGAATTGAAAAGTTAATCAACGGTTGAAAATCCTACCTGTTAGAGTTTTTTATTGCACAAATCTAACAAAATGTTAAACCTCCATTGTTGGTTATATTTCCCGTAAACTACTGCCTCTAATAAATCATTTTATGACTTTTCAGCCAGCTCAAACTCAGCATACTGCATTTTCTTCAATTCTAATGATTCTCCTTTTTAATGAAGACCTCACATCACATTGCATCAGGGCATTGATTGCCTCAATTAAAAGCTGATCACTTCAATTGGCTGTCCGTTCGGTTTGTTTGTTTTTGCGCCTCCCCAGATTTGCATTCGCTGATTTAAGATTTCCTGCTGCCACAGGCCGCAGAACATCGAAACTCGTAGCGGAAATGCAGCATAATTCTTGCTTCTCTGCTGCCTTCCTTTACTATTTTTTTTCTCTGCTGATGATCAGTGTCAAGTTTTCGTCTGCTCCATCATTTTCAAGCACTTGACCACAAAACAATCGCACATAGTGTCTGCCTCTTTCCACTTTATCGCCTTAGTTTTTGCCACTGTTTCTCTTCAGTTTTTTTTTGTATGTAAGATCTTAAATTCTTGTTTCTTTTTTGGCCCTTTGCTCTGTCTTAACGGTTGAGGCATTCTTCTTCTCTTCTTCCGGCGCTCTGGCTCATTAGCATATATTTATGAGTTTGTTTTGCCTGGCGAACAGCAACTCCCCAGCCAGCCCAGCCGCCAAAAAGCCAAGCCGAGCGAGAACGAAGTGCCTGCCCCCGACGACGACGACGACGATCGTCGAGTGTGTGAGTGCTCCCAAGTGCTCCAAGTTTTCCATGATTTTTCACATTTCATTCGCAAAAGCGCGGCCCCCGCGAATGGTTGTGTCGCTGCTCCCTCCCCATCGCGTCGCGCTCTCTTTCGTTCTGGCAAATCCTGCGAAAAGCCATCGATCCGTCGAGAGGTCAGACCGTTTTATAATATTTTAAACAATCGTTTATATTCGGAGTGATTTATGGTTTTGAATGGCGGCGTAGTTAAATATATACACTTTATTTTGGATATGAACCAGAAGATCGTTATGCTCCAAAGCCGATGATCTATATGGGAGCCGGAGCCGTGTGTATTTGTGTGTGTGTGTGTGTGCTTAATTGTGCGCTGGCGTTTAAATAAAAAATAAGTGCGTTTAAATGTGCAAAACAAAAGACTGGCATTATTTTTAGTATATGTATATTGGCGATCAGACTGAGCAGCGCAGCTAATAGAGTGCCTTTTCAAGCACCATTTCAGGCTTATCTCGAGTAGTGCTCTCCGGATCAATAAGGAAGAACTTAGGCAACAAACTGAGGACCTAAAGCAGAGATAGATCGATAGAGTATCTAAAGTAAACTAAAGCAGAGAGAGAGAGAGTAAAGAGGAGAATCAAAGGCCCCCAAGTGGCCCATACAACAAATGACTCGTAATGCAATGCCTGGGCAATTAATTAGTGCATAAACAGTTAATTTAACTGCCGCCGCAACACGCGCGTTCACTTTTCTCACTCTCTACTATATACATATACCCTCCTATATATCTCGAGAAATCGGGGCTCCCTCGCAAAATGTAACTGCACACACACAAAGAGCCACAAATTATGACGCAAAATACCGAATTCGGTATAGCGAATCCCGAGGAATAAAAATATTTGCAATTTATGCAACATTTGTGGCAATTTGCTTTGAGCATTACAACAGACAGCTAGGAAAAATCACAGAAAATCGCTGGGCGCCTCTGTTGTCATCGTCAACGCATCGTTATGAGTGCCGCCGCCTCAGCAATTGGGTCTAATCGGCATCGTCGTTTGGCTTTAATTGTTTTGACCACCTTGTGGCTGCTAATCGATGTGGGTGCCTCCGCTTCTGCCACTCGCCAGAAATCCATCAACATTGAGCTGCGTCGCAAGAGGAGTTTACATTACAATGGCATTGAGGTGAGTACCCCCGATATCAATCACAACTCGAACATGGCTACTAAATATGTATGTTTTTTGTAATTTTAATTGTCGAATGCTTAGCCGTTGATTTTCTGGAAAACGAGAAGACCCATTATTTATTATAAATATTTAAACTTCTTAACAGAATGTTTACTGTTTAATTGTGAAGTATTTTCTAATGATTTACATGATTTTAATGATGATAAACTCTCTTTAAAAATATAGAAAATAAAAAATAATTACATTTTCCTAAATTTTTGGTCAACAATTCTGTAATTGGAATATTTTAAATAATATTTTGTATTAATATCATTTCTTTTACATATCGTTCTTATAATAGTCGTTAAGGAAAAACTTAAAAATCACTCTTAAATAACTTTTAATTCATGAACATTGTATTCTATAAATGTTCTTAGCTTTTCTCCTAGATTTATTCCACTCTTCTTAAATTGGAAATGTGTCATATGATTTGTTTAAAACACTTAATACCTTGGAGCTGTCTTCCATTATCAATCAATAGTTGTTCTTGGCCTCATTATCGCGCGTTATGTGATATATCTTTGAGTGCTTACACTTAAATATTAGATTGAGTATTTCATGGAATAAAAGAAACAAAGGAATATTTTTAGAATTTTTTTTTTTAAAGTGTTCTTGTCCCCATATTTTAATTATAAAAACTCAATAAACTGTTTAATGTTGAAATACATTTTTTATTTAACAGTTTAAGGCTTTAGACAGAATTATATTTTCTTAAACAATGTGTTGGTAAAACATAGTTTATTATTTGCTATTCGCTATGTTAAAAAACTGCATGTAAAATTATAAATAAAGAAACAACATAGCGAAAATCAATCACAAATTACTTCTAACTCTTTAATATTTGTTATTTAAAAAAATCACGAATTATAAATATTTATATATAAATATATATAAATATAAATATAAATACATAAATATTTATTTAAATTAACCGAAAAAATCTAAATAGAAAAACACAATTCCCTAATGTAGTAAAGTTGAAGTTTACATAATAAAAACGATATATTAAAAGTAATATATTTGAAATGGTTTTCTTTTAAAAGAAATATACTTGAAATCGCTTTCAGACTCATTGGTAAAATTTACATATATATATATGTAAATCTTATTTTTCAATCAAAACGTTTAAGGAAGTGATAAATCACTTAACAAATCCAATAAACAATATTGTCCGAGTGTAGACGTTCTTGAAAGTCATGCGATTAACCCATTTAGCGAAAAACAGGTGATCATCATCCGTCCACACATCATGCTTCGGGTGACAATAAAGAAGCTAAAAAATCGCCATGTAGACAGAACATGGACACGAGCAAAAAAACAAAAAACAAAATACAAAAAGAAAATACATAGTCTCTGACTCAACTTGAGTTGTGCCAAGCTAAGCAAAAATAAGTAAAGTTCCGGGGCAAAATCGGGGGTTCTGTGTAGAACACAGAGAGGCGTTGAATGACCTCTGCAGAATTGGGCGGCTTGGAAAACGTTTTTCGTAATTTGAGACCGGCAACCTAATAAACATAAACCAGGCGACAACTTGTCGAATTACTCCTCCCGTTGCCCATCCCCCCATATACTATATATATTTGTAATGCCTTTAGTTGGGGCGTCGCGGCGTCTCTCGGGGCCTTTTGAGGAATGCATCGAATGATTACGGGGAATTGCAAACAATCTCTAGAGCAGCTGGCCACTGCAGCTGCCTCGAAATCCCCACGGATTCTCAGCTGAGAAATAGCAAAGAAAATTTGGTTAGACTGGGCTGGCGTCCAGCTTTAATTTGTTAGCCAAGTTATTGACCCTTTAGAATCTCGTTGGCTCGGTTACGCTGTTGATTATGTGATTTCTTCCCCCACTTATAGCGGCTCCTTTCAGCCGCCTTTGTAAAATTGGCCTGAAGACAATTTTCTGTGATATAATTTCCACGTGTTTGTTTCTAGTTTTCGCTATTTTCCCCCCATTTATTTTTCTTTCTGGCTCTTCTTTTATTTATTTGTAGTTTTTTTTTTGCGCGCTCATTGTGCCCACGGGTCACGCAAAATTTCATCACATAATCAGTGTGGCTCGGAGGGGGCGATTAGAGTGAGCATATATACATATATGTACCTGCATTTTCCACTCCGCTTTTCCCTCTCCGATTCTGTCACAGGTTATTGTTGCTGTTTGCCCGTTGCTTTTCCGGGGCTTTTCATGTTGATTTGGTCATATTATGCTGTTGCCCTTGCAGCCAATTAGTGTCCATTCCATTGAGCATTGTTTGCCATTCGATAAAGTTCAGCGACAAAAGTTTTGTAAGACCTGGAGATCGGGGAAATGTTATAGGGAATCGTTGCTGTAATCTTGAGAAGCTAAAAAAACATGTTTGTTTTGTTTTTCAGCACTTAAGTTAAGTCAATAATAAATACAACATGAAAGTTCCCTCGGGAAATGCTAATATTTATTTATATAAAATTCTAGCTTAAAAATCATTGAAATCATAATAGATTTAAGTTTCTGTAAATGTTATTATTGACTTATTAATAACAAGATATATAGTTACTGCTTTCAAGAAGGCATAACCTAATTACTGATATAAAAACTCAACAATAAGTAAAGTATTTTTATAGTTTACGGTTTATAAAATTAAAACGCATTCACTTGAACTTAATTGATATAAAATCTTAACTCAAGTTCACTAGTTAAAGGTATAAGTACTAAGGTTATAGTGCCTTGTCTGAGGTCACTTATTGAGAACACTTAACTTAATTAAAAACTCAAGTAAAGATATCCCTAATAAATCTACTCTATTAAAGCCTTTAAATTACCCGAATTGATCTCAAATTCCCCTTCAAAAAATCACTCTTTAGAATTAAACCGCCAATTCCTAAGCGTTAAACGACCAGCCACGCCTCTTTTTTACACAAAAACTTACAATGTTGGTAATAAACATCAGCCACAACGGCAATTTGTAACACCTTCTCCTCGCCAGAGGCGGAGTTTCGATCCCAAAAAGCCGAAACGCTCTTCACGCTTCGCCGGCTGCCAAACGCGCTTTTCCACAAAACAAAATAAAAAAAAAATTAAAGCCAAATAAAACCAAATGAAAACTGTTACAACAAATTAAATTAAATAATCGCGCAAATAGGCGCACACGCACCACAGCATTGGAAAAGAGATATGTGGCTCAGTCGGGGATATAGTATACATCCAGATATATACACATATATAATCCATGTTGTTGGGTTGCAGCAACCTTTCCACTGATGACCCCAGCAGCTGTTGTGAAGTTGTCTAATTGGGGTTTTCTTTTTGAGGTACAAATTTTCCATTGTGTCTGAGTGAAAGTATTTTTATTTTTTTTCTTGGTTTTTTGAGGAAGAAAATAGAAAAATAAAACCCTTCTCCTTGGGTGCTCGCATCTGTTTTGGTCTGTTTAACGCTTTGCTGGCCATGTTACACTTTCCGCTTTGCATATTAAGCCACTATCTCTGCTCGCTCTTTCTCTTTTCATATATATCCCCCACTAACCCCACTGCAGCTGGACGAGAATGCTCTGCTGGGCCAGCTGAGGGAACACGAGAGGGCCCTGATCTTTGGCTCACGATCTGCGGAAGAGGGTAAGTGTTGGCCCGCCGGGCACTGACTTGTAAAGATTCTTAACTCTGACCCATAAAACCTAGATATTGGGGGGCGGCAGTGCACAGGGAAAAGTTGGGTTTATTTTGTTTTACTTTTGGTTTGTAATTAATTGTTTAGGGGGAGTAATATATTTTCCTTTTATGTACAAATTAAGTAATTTTTGGAGTCTATGGCTTTGTAATTAAGAATAGGGGCATTATCCATTGACATCTTTTAAGCGTTTTGGATTTCCACATTAATATTCATACATATTTGGTATATTTTCTTCATAATAATAATTCTTATTTGTAATGTTTTTTGATATTATGATTTTAAATTAGCATAGGTCTTTAAAACTTGGCAGAAGCTACACTTAATGTGGTACAACTGCTTTATTAAATTAATAATACAGGCAAGTTATGGATTTAACCATTCCTTGTAACGAGATTATACATTATAATTTCATTAGGTATTATATTATCGTATTATTATTTATAATCTCGTAATAAAGAAACTATCTAGCAAGTTAGGAGTATATATATTAAGTAATCCCGTTGTTAAGGATTTTTGACCCTATCCCCCCCTATATAATCAAGAGTAATTAATAATTACTAATTATTGAAGGAACCCCTATGATTAAGTAATCATTATAAAAAATGTTTCTTAAAGATAATACAAATAAAATTATTTTAAAATATATTTTGATGTTAAATGATTACGTAATAATTGTCCTTGACCTTCCACTCCGCAAATAATTAAACATATTCAAATTTACTGACACCCTTTGCCCCTAGGTGATTCCGTAATATATGGACAGCCCCTAACTTGCTAGATAGTTTCCTTATACTTCCAAATCTTGGAATATAAGGAATTATTAGCTAATAAGGAATTATTTACGTACCTATCAATTGTGTGTTTTAAGTCCTCAATAAAAATTATAGCAAATCTGTTGAAAACCTATCGAAAATAATTAAAACAAGCTTAGAAGATGCTTAAGGTTAATAACTCTTTATAGGACAAAAAAAGAAGAGTGCCTCATAATTTTCTTTAAAGAAACCATAAAATATTTTCTATTTTCAGAGGTATCACTAATAAGTACCTCTAATAAGTACCTTTATCTTTGTACCAATGACACCTTTGCTAGCTTTTTTTCTCCCAGTGCAGCTTGCAGTCTTTTAGCCCTGACCCATAACCAAAACTGCAACGTGTGATTAGGCTGGCAGCCCCGAAAAACATCAACAACAGCAATCAATGAATGTTCAACTTGAACTGAATGTTCAACTGGCCAAAGGGGCGGAGGGGAGGGTGCTGAGTTTCCCAGGAGGGGTGAAGGGGGGGGGGGAGGGCGTGGAAATCTGCACAGTTGTTGGCATTGATTCATGGCAGGCATTTATGTTGTTTACTTACCTGGCAGCGTTCGAATTTAAGCTCGTGCACTTGGCGCAGCAGGAGGAGCACCCGCTGAAGGCCCCGGAGGGGAACCCCTCAAGAAGACGTCAGCGCCGCAGCCTGCCAGCAGAACAACAACAAGGTGAATGGATAATAATAATAATAAAATAGCAGAAGTGCCAATACCGAATCCGTATTCGAATTTAAATCGAAATCCAGAGAGCGCGAAATCCACATCTGCCTGAAGCAGCAGCCGCGGCAGCAGCAGCAGCAGTTCGTGCTGCTCCAGTTGCGGTCATTATTATGCGCAAAAGTTTAATTAATTCAAATGCATTCGACAGATGATGATGATGATGATGATGATGCTGGCACTGATGATGACTCCGAGGCAGTGGAGGCCAGGTTGCAGCTGCACCAATCCCCACAGCTGATCGACGATGCCTTCATCTTCATTCGCCGCACCGAAAATGGGACACAGTTCGTGGATCATTCGCCGCAGCTGCTGAAGCGCCTGGAGCAATGCTTCTACCGGAGTCCAGCGGCTGCTCTCGATCTCTGCGAGCCGGGCAGTGTGGTGGGTCTACTGAAAAGCTCAAAAGAATATTTTCCAACAGATTAATAATATTTTTCATGCCTTGATTCCCTTTATAGCGTGGCGTGTTCCAGCAGAATGCCAGCGACTTTGTGATCCATCCGCTTCCCTGGCGCTTTGGCAGCGGCTCCCATGTGCTCTACGAGGCGCGGTTGGACAGGAGCAGCGGCTCCAGTGGGGTTTCATCAAGACGGATTAATGATGGAGCGCCACCACCGTTAGACAGCCAGTTGCAGTTCGAGCCCGATGCGGAGGAGTTCAACGAACCGCGGAGGCGTCTGCGTGCCCAGTCACAGTCGCCGCTGAGATTGCGCTTTCAGCCACGACACCATCATGCCCCTCCGCCTCATCATAATCATCATCATCAGCAGCAGCAACAGCAGAGGCATCGTAGGAGGACGCGTCGCTATATAGGCAATCCCCCACGCTCCCGCTGGTCGGATATTCCGGATGAGCTCTTCATCGAGACGGCCATCTTTGTGGACAGCGATCTCTATGCTCACATGCAGCGTAATTTCCCCACCGACACGGACGGCAAGGTCATCAGCTTTGTCCTGGCCATGATCAATGGCGTGCAGCTCCTGTATCACCATCCCACGCTGGGTCGTCGCATTAACTTTGTGCTCAAGCGCTTGGAGATCTGGAAGCCGAGGGATCCGCCAGGACTGACGCGATCCAGGGATGTGGATAAGTATCTGAATACCTTCTGCAAGTGGCAGGAGAAAATGAATCCCTACTCCGATGCCGATCCCTTGCATTATGATCATGCTTTGGTGCTCACCGGCATGGATCTGGTGACCTTTGAGAATGGCAAGGCCAATAGCCAGGTGGTGGGCATGGCCACCGTGAATGGCATGTGTACTTCGATATATTCCTGCACCATTAACGAGGCCAAGCACTTTGAGAGCGTCTTTGTGGTGGCCCACGAAATTGGACATAAGTATGGGGAGATCTTGGATAAATCTGGAGAATCTTTTCATAATGATTCCTTCCTTTCCAGCTTGGGCATGCGGCACGATGCCAAGGAGATCAGCTGCGATCCCACCATGCACATTATGTCGCCCAAATTGGGCAGTGGCAAGGTCACCTGGTCCAAGTGCTCCAGGACTTATCTAGAGGATTTTCTACAGTGAGTATTTAGGAGGAAATTTTTCATAAAAACAGGAAACGAGTTAGGAAAGATTTTGAATTAATTAAATATTTAATTATTATTGTATTTAATTAATAATCCTTTTACAGAGATCCCCAGGCGGAGTGCCTCTTCGATCGCGGCCAATTTGTGGCCAATTTGGATCACTCTGCGGGAGGAATCCTGCCGGGCGAACGCTTCAATGCCAACCAGCAGTGCATGCTGCGTTTTGGCAAGGACTTCAAGCAGGCCAGCAGCCAAAGCAAAATGGAGATCTGTAGGGATTTGCACTGCCGACAGGATGGACTGCCCTGGACCTCGCATCCGGCTCTAGAGGGAACCGAGTGTGGCGATAATATGGTAGGTCAGACCTCCTAATCTTGCATCCTTAACAGCATCCTTTTCCCTTTCAGTGGTGTCGCGGTGGCACTTGCGAGGCTCGTGCCCGCAAATCCTGGACCCATGAGAACATGGCCGAGCCCACGCACGAGAAGATTGTCCGGCATGATCCCAACAGGATACCTTCGCTGCTGCACGAATACAATCCCCAGGGAAATGAGCTGCCAGGATCACCATCGAACTGGGGTGAATGGAGCGAGCCCAGTGCCTGTGAGTCGGGCTGCTTGTATGGGCTGTCGCATCGCCTCCTGGAGGGCAGCACGGGACTGCGTACCTTTAACCGCAGCTGCTTGAATTTCCCCTCCCGCTGCATGGGTCGGGATCTGCGGTTCGTGACCTGTCCCTCGGCCCAGTGCCATAAGGTGCCGCTGCAGACAATCGGTGACTTTGCCACCAAGGTGTGCCTGCAGGCCAGGAAATCCGATCCAGAGCTCACCGGCGAGGGTCAGCAGCTGAGCACCACGCTGGAGGAGTCCTGCAAGATTTTCTGTCGCACCCGGAGCAATGGCACCAAGTCGCGTCGCTGGATCTTTCCCGATGGCACTTCCTGCAAGTCCAAGCAACACAAGCCGGAGGATATTACTTACTGCATTGCTGGACGATGCGAGCGCTTCTCCTGCGATAATTCCACCTCCAACTTCTTCAAAATGGACAGTGATTTCTGTGAGCGGAAGTCGGGGCGTCCTGTGAGGGATTCCTCAGATCAGGAGAGCAGACAGGAGACGCCCAACAAGCGGTATGCAGAGCGGCAGCAGGGTATCACGCCCAGGAGTCCTCATGAAAATGGTGAGAAGGGAAGGAAGTTTTTTAGCTTAATAATAACCCTCTTCTTTCTCTAAACCCACAGAGGTGTCGAAGGGCATTCCGCGTGGCAACCACATCAGCGCTCCACCTGCCCCATACAAGCGCAGGCCCTACCCCAAGCCTTATCCCCCGGAGATCTCCCGACCGCCGCCGCCTGCCTCCGCCTCGCTCATCGCCATTGATCGCAGCTCTGCATCGGATTCCGAGTGGATGGTGCATCCGGGTTGCCACTCCAACTGCATGACCGACTCGAAGGGCGTGCAGGGCGTAACCTCCCGACTGACAGGCGTGGAGAGCATACGGTTATGCTCCTATAGGGTACAGCCCTGCGAGCGTCTGCAGACCGCCACGGAGTTTGCAGAGCAGACCTGCTCCCGCTACCGTTCCAAGGTGCGGGGGCTATCGGGTCATGGCGCCCAGATCTGGCCCAGCATTGATGAGCCCGATCGCAGCTGTCGCGTGGGCTGCCAGGATGAGTATATCAAGTATCGCTACTACCTGGTGAATGGTAGGAATGGCCAATTTCCGCTGGGCACACGCTGCTCGCAGGTGGGCAAGCGATATTGCGTATACGGCCGGTGTCTGGAGTTCGGCGATGATGATCTGCCGATGGAGAAGACGCACATTAGCTTGGGTCGCCTGAGGTCTCGGAGGAGAAGGAGCAGCAGCATGGACTTTAATGATTTATTTAATATAACGCGGAACCTTGAAGAAGCAGCAGTAGGTGGGTTTATAATATATATTTATTTATATTATATTTATTATTATTATATATTATTATTATATATTATTATATTTTCCCTATTTCAAGCAGATATCTCTGAAGAATACAACGAATTCCACCAACCCCTACACGTCTCCGCAGACGAACTGAGCAGCAACAGCCAATAAGCCCCTTAGCTTCCTGGCCACAATTCCCTTTTAGTCGATTAAGTTCTAAGTTATAGATTAAGTTCAAGGCTGCCCCACGAAAAAAAACAACTGCCTGAGAAATATATAATTAAAAACGATATAATATTAAAGTATACAAATATGTATAGGTTTTTTATTTGTATTTAATTTTTAGAGGCTTACTTTAACTCCTTTATTGGGCGGAATATCTATAACCCTTAGTAGCCTTTATTTCCAACCCCTTTCCTTGAGCTTTTTTTTCGAGAAAATTGCCAATTAAATTGGTTGCAAAAACCCACTGACAGTTAATGATAGTAAAATTGAAAATTCCTTCGTGGGCAGGAGTTGCTCCACGATTTACTTTTCCATATTTGGCTACACATCCACCGCCGCCCAGTAATAATATTTGTGTGTGGGTTCTTTTTTTTTGGCGTTCGCATGCAAACGATGGCAGCAATTACCAATACTCGATACCGATACCAAAAAAACACAAAAAAAAGGGTAACAGCAATCGCCCAAACATTCGCCCACCAAACACACACCAACACCAACCAAGCTGCTGGTGTGCGTGAAGGAAAAAATTAGATAAAACACCTACGAAACGCTGAATATGCCACAGTCTGCAAGGAAAGCGCGCGTCGTGCAAATCGAAACGAAACGAAAACAAAGCCCCGAAAAAACAAGGCACGGAGGAAAAAGGAAAAGCAGAAAGCGCCGGAAAGCGACGGCAAATCGGAAAAGTGGAAAAACTCGTAAAGGTTGTGCCAGAAGTGAAGTGTATGCAAGGCAAGGCTGTGATTTTGTGACTCGAGTGGAATGGAGTTCGCTTAGCAGGGTCAAGTCAAGACATATCCTTCCGGTCACGTCCTAGTCAAGTTCAATGCACCTGCAAGTGCACTTTGTGGGAAAAAACAAAGCCCCCAAGCTTATGAATAATTCATAGATCGCTGTGAAGTGCCCTCAAGTAGCCTAATTGAAGACAAATACTTGACATACGTATACATAAACCTGGCCACTTTTAACCTCTCTGGCTAAGTGGCACTGACATTTTTATGCCTCCTGCGGGTACAATTAAAATTTAGGTCAACTGGGGACCTTCTTTTTTTCGGGGACAGGGGTCAGGTGTTGCCAAAAAAACCTTGGAATCCGATCACGCAGCTCCCTGGGGAAACTGTGTCAAGTTGGGTCTTTAAATTTTGACCACACGCAAGTGCGTCGTACTACCAAAAATGTCTTTCGTTAGGCCCATTACTCATCCATCCATCGGAGCACGTGCTGTCTTTGTCCGTCCGTTGTCAGGACCTTGGGGCAGGACCCTTTGACCTGTGCTTTCATACACATTTCCATAGCCTTCCCTGCTCCCATTTTTCGAAGTCGAAAAATCGATTCGCAGCTAATTGGTTTTGTTTTCCAACGTGTTTCTGAGCTCCCTTCTATTATTTTTTTTTTTGGTAACCTGTCCTGCAGCAGGCCATGTCCTGTCCGGCACAAAAACAAGCCGAGTGCATTAGAAGTCGTGGCAAATTTGTAAAATAAATAAATAAAACATTAATCTCACATGTGAGAGGCGCAGCAGCGGTGACGACTCTCAGAACGCCCCCAAAGCTGGGGTTTCCATTATTCCTTCGGCTTTTCCCACCCGCCTTTCCCCCATTATCCATTGAGTATGCACACACGCAAGGACCTGACCAGGTTGACCAGTTCAGCAGTTGAGAAATTGTCCAGTCGAGCAGCAGCTGAGCTGGTGCAGTTGTCAGTCGGTGGTTTAGACGTCGTTGAACTTGCCAGGACAACGGTTCAGTCGCAGGCGCTTCAGCTGGTCATCAATTTCACAAAGGACGTGTTGTCATTCAAAAGGACTTTCCAGTGCCAAGTGAACAAAGCTTAATCCATGAATCGCGACTGGGGCGATGTGCAGAGTCGCGGACTCTAAGAGTTTCCCCCGCAAAACCCAAAGAAATATCAAGGAAAAAAGAGGTATCGAGATGCCGCCGAAACGACGACGAAGATTCCAAGGACTCTACTACCATTCATCGCCGCCGAAAGGTGAGTGTGTGTGTGTTATTCATATATTCATTCATTCATCCTAATTGTGGGAAATTGTGGTGACAACACGCCAAGGCATAGGGAGCTGAGGAGGGTTCCTCCGCCTTTGTTGGCCAAAATTTGCATATTGCGTGCCGTTAAGGGTGTCAGCTCAACAAGTTACCCCATGCGAGGGGGAAGTTGGAGTCCTGGTGCGATTGCCACATTAAGTGGCAAACACTAATGCGCCATTTCCGTGGCAATTTCGAGCGCTTTTTATTGCCACTCAATCGTCGTGTGAGGTCTGAGTGTGTGGGTGTTAGAGTGTGTGGAATGGAAAGGTATTTTAATGATTCACCTCTGGCCACCTAATTTACATGTCACTACCTCAACGACTTTAGTCCTGTGGTAGCAAGTCAGCTAGCCAGTAAGCAAGTAAGTCCTGACGCTACAAAAATTCCTCAAGGTGTGGGAATAGCTTAGGTGAAGACCTTGACACATAAGGTATGTGGGTGTAGTGTTAAAGGGGGCAAAGAAAAAGGGTAAATGGGAACTATTTCCATATGTCGGAAGGGAATTTCTTTAGGAGAGGAGGAGAGTAAGAGTAAGTGATAGGTTTTATAGCCAAGTTGGAGTATTTCGTGGAGAAAGTATGCAAGTAACCTGGAAAAGGGGAATTAATGCTAACGATTTCTATATATTTCTATATATCAGAAGGCATTTTCTGTGAAGTTCTTGAAGTATTTTAGAAAGAAAACTTAGCCCAACGTAATCTAAAGTATTTCTGGTGGATACTTTGAGGTAAAGAATAATTTTCCTCACAGAATTTGGAGTATTTCATGGGGCAACTTGAGAAATATCTACAGAATTTTCAGGAATAAAATGTAAAATGTTCTGGCTAAAGATTTTTATAAAAAGATAGATATTTTTTAGACAGAATAGGTTTAAGGTATAACAATTCCTTATAGAAGTTGGAGTATTTCTGGGGGAAACTTGAGAAATATTTAGAAAAATACCTAGAATAGAATGAAAAAAGTCCTGTCTAAAGATTTCTATAGAAAGGTAATATTTTGTAGACTGAATAAGTTTTAAGTATAACAATTCTTTAAAAAGGTTGCAGTATTTCATGGGAAAACATTCAAAATATTTAGAACATTTTAAGGAACATAAAGAAAAATTGTGGTACAAGATTTCTATAAAAAAGGGAATATATACAGAACCAGTTTTAGACATAATAAAACAGTGAAAAATACTCAAAAGCTAATTATGTATATTATTTGTTATCCGGAAAATATAATAAAAATAACAATTTTAAAAATAAAATCTTTATTACTTACTATAACAGGTACTGCATATAATAGTTATTTTATGAGTTTTATTTTTTTATCAACGTTAATCATAATGTCATAACTTATATTTACTTATAATTTATTTTATTTTATCAATGTATTTGATGAAAATTTAAAACTCTTGGAATAAAAAGTATTTACTGATTTTTATTATAAAATAATTATTAATCACTGTTCCTGCTTAACAATAAGTCAGTGGTTATTTTGTAAACATAATTTATTTAACATTCTTCAATCTAATTAACATTTTTATATTAAAGTAAGCACTCTTTACCTTAAGCAAAGTTTACCCAAAAATAACCACTTCTTAACTGCCTATTCCTTTTAGCTTAAGATCGTAGAAAATACACATATTTTTCCTTTTTTTTAAGTTTTAAAAATATTTATCTAAGAAACCTAAAAGCAGGCTATAAAAATAGCTTTGAAAATGCTTCCCCGCGGAATGCTAATCAAATACGAAATCAGCCAAAAGGGAAATTCTATTTCCACATATTTGTTTTTCGCTTTGGAGCTCTAATGAAAATGTTGACTTGCTGCCTTATATAACACACACCTGCACACACACACCAGCACACACACACACCACTGAGGGTTATTTATTCATGTCAGAAGTTAGAAGACCGCGAACAGGACGCAATTATTCCTTCAGCCCTCCTGCTGGCTCTCCTCCTTTGGCTGCTTTCTGACCACAACACACAGACCCGAATTCAACACCTTTCGATTTCGACTTTGGCCAAGAATTAGTTGGCCAACGCGGCTCAAGCTGGCCAGACGCAAAAACAGAAACACAGGCATTAGGAATCGAAGTTGTGACAGCAGCAAGCGAGGGAAGTGAGTAAAGCAGGCGAGGATTTGTCACTCCTGGAAAGTTGTCATCACATCACATAAACATAACTCTTTATAAATTTCATACTCTACCTTTATACTCTTCTGTTAAGCCACCAAAAATCTTGTGAATTGTATATATCTACCACTATATATTGCAGTCATGCCGATGAATGGACAGACTGGCGGACAAAACGGACGCAAGCGTCGCGATAATGAAGGTGCGTATTACAGCTGCAGTTCCTCCTCCTCCTGCGCCCAGTGCCCCAGTGCCAGCTGTTCCTTTCCCAAATGTTGCACTAAATGATTCAGCAATGGGGTGGTGCCCTCTCTGTGAATGAAGGAAAGTTTTTTGGGGCCCGACCTTGAAGCATTTTCAAGTTGGCTAAAAAAAAAAGGAACGAAAAAAGTTTCGCCTGGCGGAAATTGTCTCAAGTTTCCACTAATGCCACTTTAAGCGTGAGGGCTCGGAGTCACAAAACTTGAACATTCATTGCATTTATTTTCGTTTTAATTTAGTTTTCAGTTCTTGGGGGCTTCTTGGGGCTCCTTGGCTCCTTGGGTTCTTGGCTTCTTAGGGCTTCACTTTCCTTTTTTTTCGGCAAATTGCATGCAGACACGAACGAGGGCGCGAATGAAATGGAAATCGCAATAAGTTTAGGGATTGGAATCGGCCAGGGATTGGGTTTCGAGGGGCGGGAGGCGGGAGGACCGCCTCGAAATTAATTTGCACATTTTCAATTTCCCATTTTGTCGGCTAATAGATTTCTCGGTGAAGCTATCCACCATACGGATCTGGATGCACGAGAAGGACATCGGCAAGCTAACCCGCATTTTGTGGGCGGGCCAGGGGAATCGTCTCAGTCAGCAGGCCAGCAACAATGGGCGGGTGAAGCGCTTCCTGGCCGCCGTACCCCATGTCATGGTAAGGCAATCTGCTGCCCCTTCAACCCAGTAAAAGCTTCACTTTTCGCCTTGCTCGTAGAATGCCATCAAGGATCTGCATCAGGCGGTCATAGATAACAATCTGGAGAATGTGCAGTCGCACTTGGAGCCACCGGTGCCTAGTGCCTTGGTCACCTGCAAGGATGGCAACGGCCTCAATGTGATTCACAAGGCCGCCGGCCTGGGTCACACCAAAATCCTGGAGTATCTGGTGGGCCTGTGGCCGGAGGGTGCCCACGAGACGGACATCACGGGCAAGACGGCGCTCCACTGGGCGGCCAGTGCCAAGAACAACATGCGATGCTATACCCTGCTCACCCAGGCGGGCTGCGACGAGGAGGCCGTCGACTATGTGAGTGTCTGCGGGGAGTATTTGGAGTACTTGGGTGGGGTAGGGTTTATCCTTAGATTTTTGTAACGTACTTATATCATTTATGAGAGCTGAGAGGTCTTGACCGGTTTCATGGCAGGCACAAGGCATGCCTCTAATAATATACCTTTTACATTATTAAGCTATAGCTAGCTGACCTCTAAATATGTATTTACACCTAACAAATAACCTCCTCCTCATATGCATATGTAAGGTAACATGCTGTCTTTATAGCTACTATTATCTCTGGTAGTCCTTTTGGTTATGGGTTTTTGTAGGATACCAAAGTTAGCTCCTAACTCCTTCAGTGGCTCCTCTCTAGGGCCAGAAATCGATGAGGGGGGCGGGAGTAAAAGTGTACCTGGGACAGCAATTAAAATGATTCATTGCGGCAATTTCAGAAAATGAAGACACCTTCGTACTATCGCCACAAGCCGCACGAAATCGAGCGAGCCTTCCTGGTTTATGTGCCGGATGCGCCGCGTGTCTCACCCGACAGCGTCACCGATTGGGAGGCCTTGAGCGATGACACTGGCGGCGACAGTATCGCGGGCGGGGATTCCAGCTCCAAGGTGGGTTTGGGCAGTACCAACCCTGCCCCCCCCCCCCCTCCCTAATTGCCACTAACTACCTCTGTTCCCCACAGAAACTGGACATGAAGGTGCTGGCGGTGGGAAATGGTCGCAAGTCGCTGGACGACAGCCTTGAGAATACCTCAGAGCTGGACACCAACGATGGGTGAGTGTATGTGTGGTGGTGGTGCTACAAAGGGTTTACAAGGATCTTAGATCCGAGCCTTGGCTTAAAGTTTGGCTGCCGCCTGCGCTCCTGCCTTTTTGAGTTGTGTGTGCGTGTGTGTATTTTCCGAAAGGGGGGTGTGGCATGGCTTTGAGAGAGAATCTTTTTTGCATTTTGCATTTTTTTGCATCGCAGTACGAGTGCCAATGAGGATGATGATCTCTCCAAGGCGGAGCCGGAAGTGGAGGCCCTGGCATCGCCCTTGCCCCGTCGACCGGAAACGCCGGGCACCTTCAACACGATCAATGGCAATGGTCTCAACGATCACGATGGCGATGGCGACAGCAGCGATGCCGAGGTAAGTCCAGCTGCCTTTTTGCTGCCTTTTTGCTTCCCCTTTTTTCCTTCCCCCAAAAAACTTTCTTTTGGCTTTCGATGGTTTAGCTTTTGGCTTGCTTGCACTTTTCCTGTAGGAGGCTTTTGGTGTTAATGCAATAATTAATGAATTAATCAATTAATTAACCAATTAATTAGCTTTTTCGGTGGGTTTGTCGGAGACTCTGTGAAAGTAAGCCATTGTCGGCCCTCGCTTTTCCTTCGCTCACTCTCTCTACCCTCTCTCTTACACTGTCCGCTTTTTGTCTAGAAATCCTTTCTATAACCCCCGCTGTATATAGGCTGAGATCGAAGGAACGTAGAACGAAACTGTTGAAAACACACTTTTGGAAAGCAATCAGTCGACAATTGTTTACTTTTACAGAATATTGCAAGAGCTATAAGCGCGGACGAAGGAGGAGGAGTGGCTGAGCAGAATGGAGGCGTAGGCGGAGGCGGAGGCGGAGACGGAGGCGGAGACGGTGTGGAGGCAGCGATCCTGGAGAATGGCAATGAGCATGAGGCGGAAGAGCAGAAGGAGAATGAGGAGGAGGCGGAGTCCAGAGCAGAGGAGGATGTGACAGCTGAGGACACAGAGCAGCCCGAAGAGTCGGCTACCGAGAGTGAGCTAGAAGGCAACAAAAAGACTGAAGAGGAACAGGAACCGGCAGAGGAGGAAAATGACCAGGAGCAGGCCGCAGAGGATCAGGCAGAGGAGGATGAAGCCGACGAGGTGGCCATCGAAAGCTCTGAAGTTAAGCAAGTGGAGATACAAAATGAGAACGGGCAGGAGAACGATGAGAACGAGAACGAGAACGATGACGACGATGAGGTACAGATGGGCGTGCTCTAAGTGTCCTCGAATCTGTTTTATGTAGTTTGTTCACGTTTTGTATGTGCCGTTCGCTCGCAGCAACCCCCATTTATTCCCCCCCTCTTCAATGTGAACCTGTAAACTGAGAAACTAATTAAATGAAAAAACAACCTTCAAAAACTATAAATATATATATCAATGCCGCAGGCACCCAACAAATTCCATTCATATATCAATTTGTTTAAAACACTGCAAGAGCCACAGCAAAGAGCAACTAACTAACAGCCGCAACGAAACTTTAGCAATCAACTTCAACTTCAAAGATACAAAAAAAATAAGCCCGCTTAGTTAGCGAACTACTAGTGAAATCCTTTATATTTATATATATACATGTATATTTATTTATATTTTGTAAAGCAAGTGTGTTACCTGTTCTGCTCTCTCAAACAATATCTATCTATATAGTCGTAGCCATTATAGTAACCAATTAAAAAATGGAAAGCAAAACCTGTGTCTCTCTCTCTCTTGCTTTTCTTTTCTCTTGCACCCCGGAATCCGTGTGTTTCCATATCCACATCCGTATCCGTATCCGTATCCGTATCCGTATCCTTTTCCCTTTCAATCGCAGTTCTGTGTGTTATTATTACTGCTCCTGCTACCTTAGATCGAATCAATGCCAGTGTCTGTCTGCCTTCCTGCCCCCAATTTGTGTTTATCGATTGGCTAAAATCAGCAGCTGTTTACCCGCAGATAGGCTTTATAATAATGCACTCCGACGACCGGCACATATATGCTACATAGTTTCACTTTCCCTGGTCTCTCTCCTCTGACATTTCCAACTGGGCCAGCGACAGCGAATGCGACGGAGCCTGAGGTTGAGTCGGATTCGGAGCTCGGTCCTCAACTGTCAGTTGTTGGTGGATGCGAATGGGAACTGAACATGCAAACGTCAAAGAACAGTTGCAGGCATTAGATATGTGATATTTGATATATACTATTCCGTATATATCCGTATATATCTGTATATATGGTATAGGAAAAATGCACTGCAGTCCCTCGAGCGATTTGTTAGGGATAATCAAGTGCAGAGCTTGGTGGGCGGTGTCTTGTTTTTTTTTTATGGCAGTTGCAGCTAGTATTTCCATTTCAATACAGCCCCAGGCGTATGCGTAATATTGCGCACACGCCACGTGGGCCATCAAACAAGTTAATTGCCTGGGAATTGAGACCTTGACAGGGCCATAAATTAAGGCAGATGGACTGATGGCTGTTATGCCATTAAATTAAGTGATTAACAACAGAACTGTCATTGTCACCTGTAGCTGCACCTGTAATACTCTTAGTTATTGTAAAAAGTAATCTTGTTCTCCATGTATTGTGTAACCCCGTGACTCCTGCACCTTGTAGCCATGTGTCTATCGCATCATTAAAAGCCATAATTGTTAAGCGTTGCCATAAATCTACACAGGATGTAATAGCTTCGGACAGCAAGCAAGAGGGAAAGAAGCCACAGGCGGAGGCAGGAGCAGCGGAGCCCCGAGCCAAGGAGGAGGAGGATGGCAGTGAGTCCCTGACATCAGCCATGGCCATTGAGGGCTTCGTGCAGGGAGCACCCGAGGATTATACAGTTCAGTCTCAAACTGCAGTTGATGAAGTATACAATGCTATCCCTTTTCTATCTGTCACATCACCCTCTGTCTCACTCTCTATCTATCTCTCTCTCTCTCTTTGTTGCTGGCTCACCTGGCTTTGATTTTGATTTTCGCACCTGACTTCAACTCACCCATTAATGCAGACCATCGAGTTCTATGATTATATATAAGAAGAAAAAACCCCAAGGATCTCACCCTTAATGCTTTCAATGATGCACTAGAAAGTCACGTCCATGTGTGTGCCTTCATCCCGCCATCTCATACGAGATGTTGCTTCTTCCTATCTTCCGCAGGATACACGCATCCAGCAGATTGTGGAGTCCGGCGACCTAGAGCAGCTAGCCGAGATCGTGCTGAATGGTGAGGGAGGTCGCCTGATGGGTCTGAAGTCGCCGGAGCCGGAAATACAGGCCTTTCTCAACAACGTGCCCAGCTACATGGTAAGTGAACCTAGGAAACCCAGAACCCAGCACCATGAACTTAGAACCCTGCCGCACCCGGAAGGAAGTTAGGAAGGAAGAGCCACTTTCTGGCTCACTAATTATGGCATGCATCAAATACATATATATATATATACATATATCCCCCATTCGACAGGAGAAAATCCATCGCGTGCACGACGCGGCACGTGACGGCGGCCTGCTGGCACTGCAGCAGGCACTGGATCGCCGGAAGTTTGCCATTGCAAAGGACGACATATCGCCCAACGGCTCCACGGCCCTGCACGTGGCCGTGCTCTTTGGCCACACGGGTAGGTTGCTGCTCCTTGTTCCCTGTTCCCACCTCCGGGACGACTCTGGATTACTATTTATATGATTGCCTTTACGCGCAGACATCGTTCGGTACTTGGCCTCGCGTTTCCCGGAGACCATGACAATTACGGATAATGACGGACGCACGCCGCTTCATTACGCAGCCACAATTAAGGACAACGGTCACTTTTACCACATGCTCCTGCAGTTGGGCGCCAATCCCAAGGCGCTGGACAAGGTAAGTGGTGGAGTCAGTGAGGCAAGCAATTACTGGCAGGTGAAA
This sequence comes from Drosophila baimaii, assembly GCA_018874675.1. Taxonomy (NCBI): domain Eukaryota; kingdom Metazoa; phylum Arthropoda; class Insecta; order Diptera; family Drosophilidae; genus Drosophila; species Drosophila baimaii. Next base: position 28,318 of record JAEIIU010048858.1, on the reverse strand, counting down.
AAATATAGAGAGAGAGCTTAAGATTGAGAATGACCATAGAATGTCTGCAAGACTGTTCCTTAAAATTATTGCATACTTTCAGGCGAAGGGAAAATGTCTTACAAATCATAGTAAAATAGAAGTAAATAGTTTTGTTTCTGTCTTTAAAGTAATTAATGGCTGGTAAAATAAACAGAGCTTAAGAAAATTATAGTGACCATAAAATGTTAGCAATTCAGTGCGTTAAAACTATTGCATACTTTCAGGCGACGAGAAAAAAACATACAAATCTTACTTAAGTTGAGTTAAGTTTGGTTTTTAAGCTTGCAGTATTATTTTATTTAAAGTTCTAGCACTCAAAAAATTATTTTACTTAGGGAAATATAATTTGTATTAAGAAATTAAAAGACAGAATTATATTGTGATTGTAAATCGTAAGTTTTTCCATTCTATTTTCATGTTTCTCCTATTTATTTAATTACTTTTATTACCTCTACTTTTTCTCCGAGTGCCTGCAATTATCAATTTTCGAAATTCCCCAATTTAGGGCAAATAATACTAAAAAAAAACTCATGACACTCGCTCGTAAAAAACCCAGGCCCTCCGTCAAGAATAGAAGCCCCTTGCTGGCCAGTTGTTTTGGGAAATTAGGCAGCTGCTTCAGCATTTTAAATGACAAATGAAAATTGTTTTTAAATTACTCACTCAAACCCAAACCCCAAGCCCCGCCCCCTCCAATGTGGGCCAAGGCGCTTGCCCTGCCTTTCGTCTTGACTTTCAAATGTCTGTTGCAGTGTAGTAGGTAGTGAGGGATCGATAGGCCATAAATATGTGATTAGCCAGAAATAAATAAAAATAACAAGAGATATTTAAAATTCAATAACCAAACACACGCAGCTGGGCCACTCGGCCGAGTTTTATCTGGACAGGGACAAGGCGAAAAACATACTCAACTACACCGAGCTGCTCAACATTTTCGGGGCCGAGGAACTGGAGAACCAGTTGCTCAACGACCAGGGTAAGGGCCGTGTGCCACCTGCAGCTGTTCCAGCTTGACCGCTTCACCGCTTCACCATCCAGCCATCCAGCCATCCAGCCATCCATCCATCGGTCACCCATCCAAGCAACCCTCCTGCTCCTTCGCCTCCATTCGGCGGACACCCTATTCAAGCTTTAGTGGCGTTTTTGTTTTCACACTCGCTTTCGCTGGCCACCACACACGACACACGACGAACCCACACACACGCGTGCCGAAGGTAAACCGAAATAATTAAGTACATTTGTTTGCCAAGTCAAACACAGGTGGCGGGGGTGTTCGGTCGGTCTAGGGCTAGAAAAACTCCGCATTGTTCCGCTGAGGGCCAGTTGAACTCAGTCAGTCATCGATTTTCGGTCGTACAGTGCAGCTCACGTCCTACTCGGCGTATACGTGATACGGCTGCTCCGCGTCCAGCACTGCGTATACGCGATAAACACACACAAACACTGAGTGGGTAAAAAAATGGAGGGAAATCGCAATGAATTTTTCAATGAAATCATTGGCAATATCGATGACATATTCGGTAGGTAAACTCCACCTGCACCTGCGCCTTTTTCTCGAGCACCCGCACCCCAGACACATCCTTGAATCCTCTCTCATCCGTTGGTGTGTTTCTTGTATCTGTATGTCCTTGTCAACGCTTTGGTTGGTGTCTCTGTTGTCTCTCTCTTGTTGTGCGTGTGAGTGTGCCTAAACTGATAATCCAAATCGAAAATTGCCAACCAAAATGCTGCTCCGGAATGCAGTGCCCGATGACCTGCACAGTGCTCGGCGGGAGCTGCAGGATGGCGAGATATCCAGGACCCTGGAGCGTTGCTACAGCGTCATTTCGGAATCGGGCAAGCTGCTGAGTGGTACCACAGCCTCAGCCCTGTCCCATCGCAAGCCGCTTAGTGCCTCCTCGCTGCAGCTCTCGGTGACCAGCTACCTGAGTCGCTTCCTCAAGCGCGGCGTCTATGAGAAGATCAAGCGTCGCCAGACGCGACTCGATCACAATCTCTTCGATGTCCTGTGGCCCGCCATGCGGAAGACTTCGAAGGCTCGCCACCTGGAGGAGGACATTAACTGTGGGATTATAGCCCCGGATTTCGATGTGTTCGTGGTGTTCCAGGAGTTCCTGGTGCCGCTGCTCAAGGATATGCATTGCCTGAGCATCGATGCTGACTTTAAGCCCCAGCCCCGCCTGGCTTACTTTCCCATGGACAATGGCGAGAGGCTTAACACGGCGGCCTTTGTGTTTGACGACGAGTCCCTGCTGGTCACCCGCTGCCTGGTGGAGGCCTCCAGGAACCTGGATCAACTGGAGTTGCCGCTGAACCTCACAATTGGCCAACTTGAGCAGGCCGAGCGCCTGATGATGAGCAAGATATTCACCACCTGCTTTGCGGATGCCATTGGGGAGACGGATTCGGGCAACTACTACACCCTAACCGAGCTGCTGGAAGCTGACTCAGAGGTGGCCATGATGCTGAGCAGCCTGGGCCTGATGATACCCCTGCTGGACACCCGGGATCTGGTGCAGGCGGCCGAGTCCACGGCCTTCAACGGAGCCCTGTGGCCCTATGGCCGCGGAGTGTTTGTTAATTCGGCCAACAACCTGGCCGTGTGGCTGAATTGCCAGGAGCACTTGCGGGTGATCTCCACCACCAGCAGCAAGGATCCCGCGGATATGGGGGCTGCGTACACAAGAGTGGGTCGGGCCATCACCTACCTGGAGACGCAGCTGCACTTCAAGGAGAGCTATCTGCTGGGATATTTGCAGTCGAGGCCCAGCTACCTGGGCACTGGCCTCAAGATGACGACCATCGTGAAGCTGCCCAATCTGATGAAGGAAATGGATAACCTGCGGCACCTGTGCTCCGTCCGGGGACTTAGTATGGTGACCAATCGCCTCTCGAAGCTCACCGTGCGTCTTGTTAACATGCAGAGCATGGGCGTGGTGGAGTATGTGCTGTTCCAGGACTACTGCACAGCAGTCACTAATATCCTGTCGCTGGAGAAGGACATGTCGCTCACGAACTCCAAGCACATTGCCACCATGCTGGTGAAGATCTTCAGGCGCAAGAAGAACAGCATCGTGGATCGCAACTAGGAGCAGGACCCCAGTCCCTCGACTCCCTCCTGTACATACGAAAGCGGCAACGACCTCAGCCTTAAACCCTAAGCCCCAAAGTTATATATATATATATCCATATACTAACCTGAACTCGTGTCCTCATCTCAATTCTCCTCCGCTCATGCTGCGCTTAAACCTAATCCGCAATCGTAAGTGCCGCTTTGAGTTACACCTACCTAGTCGTAACAGTATTCGTATCCGTAACCGTACTCGTATGCGTAACCGTATCCGTTTGAGTGTCTTGTCCCCAGGACTGTGATCTTGTCACGATTTCCATATGATTTGCCAAGTCTCTTGAGTTCCACCGGCATCGGCATCCTCATCTTCGTTTGTTAACTCCCTACCCAGGTCCCCCTTCCCGCCTCTCAAAGCAACGCTTCCCCTCTCGCTTTGTGTACATAGATTTCTGGGACTCGACCCACTGAGTGTGCCTCAAGTAATCCTCGTCTTCTGGGAGTGACTAATGCAGCTTGTCTTACCCGTAGGTCAGGCGCAGCCGGTGAGCTTTCAGGCCAATCCCATCTTCAAGACGGAGCAGGGCAAATACCTGGCTGATTGTGAGTATTCTTGGATACAGCAAAGAGGTTCATACCCTAACTCTCTTCCCTCTGCTAGCTCTCGCTGATCCCCTGATCAAGGCCCTCACGGAAATAGCCAACAAGCGACCCCGAGATCCGGTGGCCTACCTGACCAACTACCTCCAGCACTTCATGGGCGAACGGAAGCCAATGACCGAGGTCCAGGTCCATTCGGGCAGCAGCAAGACCAGCACGAATTCCACCTCCACCCTGGCCCTGGCCAAGGCGAGCCTCACTAGAAATGGTCCTGGCCCCAACAACGCGGATCTCATCGAGCTGGATGCTCGCTCTTTGGTCGAGGAGGAGGATGCAGAGGGCGCCCTGGCCGTGCAGCACTTGGAGGAGCGGGATGAGCATGGTCAGAGCATGCTGCACTTTGCCTGTGCCAGATCTCATCGCCGGGGAGCGCTCTACACGCTCATCGAGGAGTCGGGCATTGATATCACCTACCGGGATGAGTTGTATAGAACTGCCCGGGATGTCTCACTACAGGCCAATCAGCCCAACAATGCGGCCGAGATCGATCGCTATGTCCTGGCTCAGGCGGTTATAGGTAAGCTTAACATCCTTTCTACTTCTTTGGCTTCACTACTAGAGTGTTCTTCCTTTCCCAGGCGAAGTGGAACCCTTTGAGCAGCTGGCCCTGCAAGGCTATGATCACATTCTGGACGTTGAGGACGAAAGCGGTCAGTCCATTGTCGATGTTGTTCAGTCGCGACAGAACGAAGCCCTCACCGAGTTTCTGGCCAATCTGCGAGGCTTGGAGGAGACCCGCGAGGAACTGCATCAGATGATCAGGGACAACAATATGGAGCGTGTAGTGGAACTGACCGCTGTTGCCAATGCCAAGTGGTTGGTCAAGACCAAAAATTACTATGGTAGGAAGACCCTTCTTATAAAATATATAGATTTCCTCTATGATATTTGACTTTTCTTCAGGTCGAACCGCCCTGCACATAGCGGTGCTCAAGGAGTCCGAGGAAATGGTGCAGCATCTGGTGAAGATATGCCCCGAGACCTTGAAGATCACAGATAATGTGAGTAGAATCACTGATAACTTAGGGACTTCTTTCTAATTTAACTTATCCCTCCTTATTCCCACTAGTTGGAGCGCACTGTCCTGCACTATGCCATGGGCACCAATGCCCTGGAGAGCGTCAGCAGGATTCTGATTCAAAACGGAGCCAAGCGAACCGCCAAGGATCTGAAGGGAAGACAGCCAAGCTATTACTTTATCAACAAGGCGGACATACTGCGTCTGCAGGAGGAGGAGGAGGAGAGCCGCTGAGGCACGCAGTCAAGCAAATATATATTAAGTCTAGAGTACTCTTAAGTCGTTATATAGTCCAATAAAGTACAAGTATATAGAGAGGTATAGAGAGAGAGAGAGATAAGCCTGCCGCTCGTGCCTGGCGCCCAGATTGATTCGAACACTTTCCCTATCAGTGGACTCTCGAAAGGTTCTGCTTTTCGTACTGGTTCTGGGTGTCTAGGTGTCTAGGTGAAAGGGAATGGGAATGAGTATGGAAATCGTAGCTGGAGCGGCAGCGGGTGTGGGGATTGCGGCGCAAGCTCTGGGCCAGCGATAAGATTAAGCCTCTTAAGCCCCTGGCGCTGATTAGCATGACTTTGATGGACAACAGCCGCCGTTGGGGAGTATCGGTGACGTCTTCAAAAGATTTAAGGCCGCCCGAAGGGGCCTTTCCCTTTCCATCGCTATCGCATCCGGATTACAAGCGCCAGGAGGCGTTCGCCATCCTCTGACGCTATCACTTGTCCGCTTGTCCGTTAGCCCGCTTGTCCGTTTGCCCGCTTGTCCGTTCATGGAAACTGTTATCGGCTCGGCTTTACGAGTACAGACCCTCGGTTTCATTGTTGGTTTTCCTTGCCTTATCGATATCGTGTTTGTGAAGTGCGCTGATTTGGTGTCCATTAGGCGGGAATCACTTGAAACCTGACGTCTGGTCGGAGTACGATTAGCTCCACGGTTAAATGGGAGGTGTAAAGCGAGCTGGTTGCCAGTTAAGAGTTGAGTTTCATTCAGATCTCTAGTGCGTGTGGTGCGAGCTCTCAAGTGGTGCGGATATGACAGCGGAAACGAATACGGGTTAGTTGAAGGTCCTTGCGGCGAAGACACAAGGAGTACCTAAAGATTTTTAAGGATTGTGATCCTTCGCCATTAAGAATGTGAAGTTATGAGAACGGAAACCCACTTAGGACTATGATTCAAGTTGCTTTTTGGAAAAATATGTGCAGGAAGCAACCTAATTAACAGCCTTTTGCTGCGGATTTCTTATAGTTAGCCAAGTCTAAGTATATATATATCTCCATTCCAACAGGTCCCATGATCGGGCAGCGTCACCTGCAGACGTTTCTGCTCTTCCTGTCAATTGTGGTCAACTATATGGCCAAGTTCAATGCTGGCGTGGCTGTGGTGGCCATGACGAATGCGGAGAGCACCAATCCCAACTTTCCTGTAAGTCTTAGGGGGATTACTTGCCCTTCTAGCCACGAGGCTTACCTTTTGTCCTCTCTTTAGGAGTACGATTGGAATGAAATGGAGCGCTCCTACATCCTGTCCAGCTTCTTCTGGGGCTACATACTGACGCAGTTTCTGGGTGGCTGGCTGTGCCGGCGCTACGGAGCCAGGATCACCATGTTTGTGTCCACCATTGGATCTGCCCTGTTGGCCCTGCTGCCGCCTTGGTGCGTGTCCTGGGGCGGCTGGCAGGCTTATTGCGCCATCCGCATGGCCATGGGCCTGTTCCAAGGCTTCCTCTTTCCCTGCATCCACGCTCACCTGGCTAATTGGTGTCCGGTGAACGAAAGGAATCGATTGGGCGCTTTGGCCAACACAGGCATTGACTGCGGCACCCTGGTGGCCATGTTCGCCAGCGGCTTGTTGGCCGCTTCCAGCATCGGTTGGCCCGGCATCTTCTATGTGTCCTGTGGCGTGGGCGTCTTCTGGTGCATCATCTGGCTGATCTTTGGCGCCAATACGCCTAGGGAGTGCAAGCTGATCAGCGAGGCGGAACTGAACTACATCGAGACGTCGATCAACTCCAGCCGCAAGGCGGAGGAGGCAGAGCAGAAGGCCAATGGACCCATCCCGGTGCCCTGGAAAGCCATCTGGACGTCGGTGCCGTTCTGGGCTTTGATGATCACCCGCTGCTGCCAGTCGTGGGGCTACTCCACCCTGCAGACCGAGATGCCAGCCTACATGAACGGTGTGCTGCTGATGGACATGAAAAGCAATGCCATCTACTCAGCCCTGCCGTACTTCACCTCCTGGATGATGGCTTTCGTCTACCTTCTCATAGCTGACATCCTGTTGACCAGGGGTGTCATGTCCATCACTGGCATACGCAAGAGCGTGAACTCAATAGCGTTCTTTGTGCCTGCCATTGCCCTGATCGGCGTTAGCTTCCTGGACAGTGACCAGAAGACCCTGGCGGTGGTCCTGATGTGTGCCAATGTGGGCATCAATGCGGGCTCCACGATTGGCAGCACCATTAACACCATTGACTTGTCTCCGAATCATGCAGGCATCCTTATGGGAATTATAAACACCGCGGCCAATGTGGTGCCCATTCTAACGCCACTCCTCGTGGGACTCATTGTCAAGGATGATGTAGGTTTCGGGAATATTTATTCAAAGTATTTATTGGAAGTAACCTCTCGTATTCCTTGCAGCACGATCGCACGCAGTGGCAAATTGTCTTCATCATAGCGGCCGTCATCTTCATAGCGGGAAACATAATCTATCTGATTTTTGGTAAAATGGTTAACCAACCCTGGGATGCACCCGACTTCTTGGACAGCCAACGATCTATTAATCTTCAAGAGGAAGGAGTAGCTGCCAAGGCTCGGGAGGCTGGGATAAGCCAGGAGCTGCAAGAAGCCAAGCGCAAGGAAAGCGAAGCTGGTCTGGAGAGCCATCAACCTGGAGAGAGCAAGGAGGTGAAAGAAGGCATCGATCCTGGCCACAACGAGGCCTAGATATAACTCGAAAAAAAACATTAAATTAAACACACGGCTGGTCCGGGACTCTTTGTTTTACAAGAGTCTTTGATAGAATAGTCATAGCAATATATATGTTATATATAAGTCCAAAGTCCTCCCAATGAGTAATCTAAGATGTAAATAAAATAAGAAATATAAACTGATTACAGTTCGACCTTGTCAGTGAATTATTATTATTATTTGTACACTGTATACTTAATAGTAATTAACTTTCGGCCAAAGCTCTACAAACAAGCTCTCTGCTATCAGAAAAACACTGATTACTACAAGAGGGTAGTGGGTGTACACACTCTGATCGTAAATAACACTAGAATTGACGTACACCACTGTTGGAACTAAGATCGATGGCTCTTTCAATTAAATTGACAGGTGTTTCCAAGACCAGAAAGACTACAAATTGAAAATCGATAAGGGAAGAAGGTGTATCATGTATTGTTTGGGATAAAAAACATAATCAGATATAGCCTGGGTTTTCTGGCTAATGTGAACTTTGAGTTCTACTCTTTATGAACTTCAAGTGGCCCTTCACCATCTCTCAAGATATCAGCTAATCTTCCTAATTAAGATCGCCTAGCTCTCATAGTTAACTTAGGTCAGTTTTGTTTTAGAAAATACCAATTATTATTATTTATGGAATCATAATACATATTAGAGTCCAATTTAAGAACTATTTGTAATCAACTAAATTGGTTTAGATTAACTTATCTGGGAATAACCAAAAAAAGGTATTGCTGTTTTTATGATCCCAATCGCGTGCCAGACTCTCTTAAGCTGTGACATGATCTCTTACGGTTAGCACACACGCGTTGTGGCCTTATCATTATAGGATAATCTGAACGATTAGCTAAATGTTGCTTATCAGCTCGTTTGATTGGAATCGTGGCAGGGCGTGGTGTGACCACGAGTTACTCGAGTTCAATTAGTGTACAAATTCGGACGCAAAGGGGTCGTCAAAAAAAAAAAAACACTTCGAAACGATGTCAACGGAAATAAATAAAGGTAAGGAAAATACTTAAAATGATTGGATAAATAAGTGGAGAAGAGCGGAAATCTTGGTTTATATTGGAGATCTAAAAGAAAGTAAAATGATAGTCTTTGGGTTAATATTTTCAATAAATAATACATATATAAAGCTCGTATAAATAGTCTCATTTAATTTCCTTAGATAAATAAGAAAAGTGAAAAGAAAAGGTGTTTAAATTGTAACTGAAAACTCTGTGCTAAATATATGTATAATAAACTTTAACATAACATATAGAATGCCGTTTGAGTACATAAAAAAGCTTTCCTTATGGATGTAAATAAAATCTCTTATAAGATATCTGTCAATAAATAAGTGAAATTAAAGAAAAACATAAATAAATTATAACTAAAAACTCTTGGTCAAATAAATAATGGACTTTAATCCGTCGAACTCGGGGTATTCGGCCCCTAAACTTGACATACTTTTCGGGGTCCGTCCACAGCTGACTGATAAACCCGCGGACCACATCCATGTGCCGCTTGAAATGGTTATAAATCGTGCGGAGCAGTTGGAATGTTGGAGTTGCGATAGTACAGGCTGTCAAGTGCTCTTCAGATTTTTCTGCTGAAAATAATATTACCTCCTGATTGATTACAGGTCCCGTTCTGGGAATGCGACATGTCCAGACCCTGCTGATTTTCCTGAACATCACGTGCGTGTATATCGGACGCCTCAATGTGGGCGTGTCCGTGGTGGCCATGACCAATGCCGAGTCCACCAATCCGGATTTTCCAGTAAGTCTTGGGTTTTAATCGTTGAATATTTATAAACCCTTTTCTTCAACAGGAATACGACTGGACATCTGCGCAGAAGTCATACATCCTGTCCAGCTTCTTTTGGGGTTACATCTTTACCCAGTTCCTGGGCGGCTATTTGTGCAAGCGATTTGGCGTGAAGAGCGTCATGTTGTGGGGATCCTTTGCCTCCGGCGTGTTCAGCGCCCTGACGCCTCTTTTCATCAGCTTTGGCGGATGGCAGGCCTACTGCAGCATCCGTGTCCTGATGGGCTTTGCGCAGGGCTTGCTCTTTCCCTGCATCCACCAGCACCTGGCCAGATGGTCACCGCCGGCGGAGAGGAATCGCCTGGGCGCTCTCTCTCACACGGGCATCGAGTGTGGCAATGTGTGTGCCATGTTCCTTAGCGGAATGATCGCCAAGAGCTCCCTCGGCTGGCCGGGAATCTCATATGTCTCCGCGGGCGTGGCCTTCGGCTGGTGTGTCCTCTGGTTTGTTTTCTCGTCCAACAATGCAGTGGAGTCCCGCTTCATTAGCGAGGCAGAGCTCCACTATATCGAATCCTCGCTGAAGCACAACGAGGACTATCACAAGACGATCATACCCATTCCCTGGATGGCCATTTTGACCTCAGCTCCCTTCCTGGCTCTCCTGGTGGCACGTTGTTGCGAGTCCTGGGGTCTGAGCACGCTGCAGGCGGAGATACCCTCCTACATGAATGGTGTCCTGGACATGGACATGAAGGACAATGCCTTCTTCTCGGCCCTGCCCTTCCTGGCCATGTGGATTATGTCCTATGTTTACCTGATCACCGCCGATGTCCTGCTCTCTGGCAAAAAACTTAGTTTGACGGCCTTGAGGAAGACCTTCAACTCGCTGGCCTTCTGGGTTCCCTGTGCCACGCTGATTGGCATAGGATTCGTGGACCAGGACCAGAAGAACGTGGCTATAGCCTTGATGACCATTAGCGTGGGTGTGAATAGTGGTGCCACCATTGGCACTTCCCTGAACACCATTGATCTGTCACCAAACCATGCCAGCATCCTGATGGGCATCGTGAACACGGCTGCCAATGTGGTGCCCATTGTTACTCCTTTGGTTGTGGGTTTTATCGTGGAAGATGAAGTGAGTTTTGAGGGATTTATTTTTAATATAATAATTCTTAATGTGTTTTTTTTTTCATTTCAGAGCAATCGTTCGGAGTGGCAGATTGTGTTTATTATAGCCTCTGTCCTCTTCTTGCTGGGCAACAGTGTGTTTTTGATCTTTGGCACGGCTGTTTGCCAGCCTTGGGATGCCGAGGATTATCTTCAGTTAAGGCAACCTGAATTGGCCAAAGGAGCAGCTCACGTACAGGCAGTGCACTCTTTACAATTCGATGAAAAAATTAAAGATCCTTCGGATTCCTTGGATAGTTAATAGAAGCTAAATAAATGTATTTTATTTAATTTTAAAATAAGAAAGCTCTGTTGTCGAGTAGTCCATAGTACAGTGATGCCCAAGCTATTGCTCTCTTCTAGCTTTCTTTGTTTTTGTAATTGCTCTTACTATACGAAGATCGTCCTATACATATGTATGTATGTAAGTACATGTGCTTCTACCTGCAATTACAAGAACACTTTTTCATAATTCCTTCATTCTCTGGATGTTCGTTGAGCTGAGCGAGCAACAACAGCTTCACAGGCTTAACCGTTAACTTTGTAATCCGAATGCACGTTGTTGTTGGCTGGTCGAAAAATATACACTGCAAGAAATTATACGTACTTTTCGTTGAGGAAAAATGGTTAATATAGCAAAGGGGGTATTTTCTGGCTTGGTGAAAATTATTTAGGTTAGCGGGACTGTATTATTTACATTAAGTTATTAAAAATAAAAATAAAAATATTAACTATATTTTTCCCATTATTTTCTTGATTCATCTGAATTTTTGTCAGTGTAGCAAATTTAAATACAAAAGCTTGCGCCTATGTATTTACGTTTTTATTTATGTGTATTGGTGATTTGCTCTGCCGTTAGCAGCCTTTGGGCATGCCTCCTTTTGTATAACAGTTGCAGAAAATGTAATAAATGGCTGCCAGTTCTATATTTGGTTAATTAATTCATAATATCAAGCTTACTTTTAAAAATAAAAACTTCTCTTACCCTATTGTTTATGTAACTAGTCCGATTTAATTTTAAAATCCCTAAAACAAGTACATTTTCCATTAAAATACTTTCTGTAAGCATTCACCAAAAAGTAGGCAACCATTCTTAACAGACTGGAAAATCGACTACATCATTCTTACTGGCTTAAAATTATCTACAATAGGTGTGGCGCTAAAGAATAATTATATATTTTACTACAACTGGAACACATACATATATATAAATACAGATTAAAACAAATAATATATGAATGAATGAAGGCAATTAACATTTTACGTAAACCCCTTGTTCTCCTAATGTTAAAATTTGTCCGCCATTTGACCTTATCACCTGATAGCGTAACTGATAACCAAAAAAATTCGCTTATCGATTGATTCGATTTGGATTTAAATGAAAACTGCGTTACGGAGTTAATCCATTGATTCAATTTAATTCCAAACGTGAAGGAGAACGGTTGCTTGAAGTGTGTAACTTAAGTTGAATTTAGGATGACAGCCGAAACCAGCAAAGGTAGGAAGATAGAGAGGGAGATGTCCTTCGACTGGGATCAGCTGCTGCGATTAAAAGGGTTTCCCCACGAACTTGACACACTTTGGGTGTGCCCTTTCGCATGTCAGACCTTGCCCGCTGGCCCGATAAGACCCCTCTGGCCATTCGCACGCCCATCGAGTGCCCGTAAATCACTCAAATTATGGCCGCGATAACGGTGTCTCAAGAGCCATTCAGATTTATTTGGCCAAGTTATTGGCCGACAGGAAGTAGTACCCGCGATAATAATAACAATAATAACTGATGGTCCCTTCTGTCTGTGTTTTTAGGACCCGCTGTGGGCATGCGCCATGTCCAGGCCCTCCTGATCTTCCTCAACATAACCATCATGTTCATTGGCCGTCTGAATGTGGGCGTGTCGGTGGTGGCCCTCACCAATGCCGAATCCACTAATCCGGACTTTCCCGTAAGAGATTAGATTGTGTGTTGGGGAAATGTAATCGTAAATCGTTTGAATATTCCCAGGAATACGATTGGACGGAGGCGGAGAAGTCGTACATCCTGTCCAGCTTCTTTTGGGGTTACATCTTCACCCAGTTCCTGGGCGGCTATCTGTGCAAGCGCTATGGCGTGAAGAGCGTCATGTTCTGGGGCGTCTTTGGGTCCGGTGTCTGCAGCACTTTGACGCCTCTCTTCATTGGCTTCGGCGAGTGGCAGGCCTACTGTGGCATTCGTGTGATAATGGGACTGGCCCAGGGAGTGGTGTTCCCCTGCATCCACCAGCACCTGGCCAGGTGGTCACCGCCAGCGGAGAGGAACCGCCTGGGTGCTCTCAGTCACACGGGCATCGAGTGTGGCAATGTAAGTGCCATGTTCTTGAGCGGAATGATCGCCAAGAGCTCCATAGGCTGGCCCGGTGTGCAGTATGTATCCGCCGGACTAGCCTTCTTCTGGTGCACCGTTTGGTTCCTATTTGCGGCCAACAATCCCACAGAATCTCGCTTCATTGGCGAACGAGAACTCGAGTACATTGAGTCGTCGCTGAAGCACAATGAGAAGTACCACAATACCATTATCCCCATTCCCTGGAAGGCCATTTGGACTTCGGCGCCGTTCCTGGCCCTGCTCACAGCCCGTTGCTGTGAGAACTGGGGACTGAGCACGCTGCAGGCCGAGATTCCATCGTACATGAATGGTGTCCTGGACATGGACATGAAGAGCAACGCGTTCTTCTCGGCTCTGCCCTTCCTGGCCATGTGGTGCATGTCCTATGCCTACTTGATCACAGCTGAGGTTCTTCTGAGTAAGAACTTGGTCAGTCTGACGGTGCTTAGGAAGACCTACAACTCGATAGCCTTCTGGATTCCCTGTGCCACCTTAATTGGCATTGGATTCCTGGACAAGGACCAGAAGAACTATGCTATAGCTCTGATGACCATCAGCGTGGGTGTGAATAGTGCCCAGACCATAGGCAGTGTCCTGAACACCATTGATCTGTCGGCCAATCATGCCAGCATCCTGATGGGCATTGTGAATACGGCTGCCAACTTTGTGCCCATAGCCACGCCCCTTGTTGTGGGTTGGATTGTGGAGGATAATGTGAGTTACAGATACTTCTCTTTAATTTATACATATTTACAATTTTTTGATATCCTTAATTCCAGACTGATCGCACGGAGTGGCAGATCGTCTTCATCATTGCCGCCGTTGTCTTTTTTGTGGGCAACTGCGTCTATGTGATCTTTGGCACTGCTGTTATACAGCCCTGGGATGCGGCGGACTATCTCCAGCTGAAGCAACCCGAACTGGCCAAGGAACCAGCCAGCATTGGAGCAGCCAGAGAACCCTCTGCTTTGAGTGTGGACGAAAAGCCCAAGCTGAAGTCGCAGGCCACAAGCAGATAGTAATAAGTCTTTGAAGTAGTTTATAGTTTATAGTTTTTTTGTTATGTAGGTAAATAAAGCAATAAGTACACAGGTACTTTATTGTTGACTCGTTTACTTGGGTTGTTAATTTGTCGGTTATCAATGAGAGGTTCTTTTTATTACACGATTAGTACCTTACTTTTTAAATGATTTATAATGAAGTTATCATTTTAAACGATTAGAATAGGAGTTCCGAAAAGCCATCAAAGGTTAAGTAAACAAACTTAAAGAAAAGCTAAATGTGGGCTAAAATTAGAAGTCCTTAAGGTTGTCACACATTCATCAGGACCATAAATAGTTAGTTATATTATAGGTATGAGTCCGATAGTGTTGTCTCAAGAGGGGCTTGCCCTTTGCTTTTTGCCCAGTTACCTGTAAGAATATTGTAAATTTTGTACTTAAGACTAAAGGTTGGCATTTTACAATTATAATTCTACAATTTCTTGGATTATTTGGTTTCTTTTCTTGTCTAGCTTTTAAAGAAAGTGATCTTTCTAGGCCCAATACAGCCGAATGGCTTAGATGCCAAGGCTTCCCTAGTAGACTTAAGTTTGGTAAACCTAAGTCTACTTTCTGTAATAATAATAATTAGAGGCCCTATAATGCCAGCACTATATTTGATATGTATTTGTATGCAATTGTATACCTTTTTTAATACTAGGATTACGTTTATCCTATTCCGAGTTAAACCAGTATTCTTATTTATTCAAAACCCCCAATTTACTCCCTGACTACCCTTAGATTCCTCTCTGTCACTCCAAAACCCAATCTGTTCAAAGCGACCCCCCATAAATGGGAAATCCATTTAAAGATTATTTTCGCCAAAGAACTTTGCTTCGGAATCCCTCAAAAAAGATAAAGAAAGCTCCAAGGCTAATCTTAAGTCTCAACCCATTGAAGAGCTTCGACTCACAGACCATTTTGAGTGGTCAAGGGGAATCACTCGAGCAGGAGTTCGGTTAGCCAGAGATTAGGGTTTTCTTTAAATTAATAAAGGTCAATAAATTGATAGCGACATTATAAATACTCGGACTCGGACTCGACTCGGTCTCGGTCTGGGTACATTATCGATTAGTTTATTATTTATTTAACTGGTAGCATCGCTTATCAGGGCGCGTTCCATTGTTTCGATCAGATTAGGGCCATAAAGAATCATATTCAAAAAATAAATAAAATCATTCATTTATGGCCAATGGACGACAGGTCTTTGAGTGGCAGCTGAAGTGAAGTGAAGTTAGCCTCTTTCCGCTTTCCGTTTTGAGCTTTCGGATTGGCTGGATTTCGGCTCGGATTTATTTTCTAGGTTGGCGTTGCGTTGACAATCGTGCCATAAATCTTTTGGGCAAATAAACACGTCTCCGGGGTGGGTGGGTGTGTTAGTGTGTGTGTATTTGGTTCTTGTTTTTGTTTTTTAATTTTTAATAGCTACCAACTCTGTGTAAATCCATCAATATTTGCTGATACTACGTACCGCCCGACATATGCATATGCTTTCGCCTTTCGACTTGGCACAATAGATGGGTGGCTACGTCAGTCGCCGCGAGTTCTGGATCGAGGAGTGCGTCAAAGTCTCGGCGATCATCTCCTCTCTCTCACCTGGGGAGTCACCTCCGTCGAGTCCCCGTGCCAACAATAGAGCCGTAATAATAATGAATGGCGGTGAATGATATCGGCGTGAGTGGCGGTCCTATCAGCCGAAGCTTTTCGGCCCTCGTATAAATGTTGGCAATACAATGGCGTTTGGGCTTAGAACCATTCTGCCAACCCAGCAGTGCAGACCTCCCAAAAGAGAGACTAAGAAGAGCAAGGTGCTCCTAGCCTAGACTAGAGTCAGTGTCAGTGTCACAGTGTCACAGTGTTCATCATCATGAGCCACAAACCCAGCAAGGGCCCCCGCCTGGGCGTTCGTCATTTGCAGTCGTTCCTGCTCTTCCTCGGCCTCACCGTGATGCACATCGCCCGCCTGAACGTCAGTGTGGCCATTGTGGCCATGACCAATGCCGCCACCACAAATCCCAATTTTCCGGTAAGTTTTCAGGGCATTCCTTGTCCTTACTTCCCCAATGCTGACGTGGCTGCTGCCTTACGCCCCTTACCAGGAATACGATTGGAACGAGAAGCACAAGTCCTACATCCTCTCCAGCTTCTATTGGGGCTACATCCTCACGCTCTGCCCCGGCAGCTTCCTGTGCCGTCGCTATGGCGCCAAGGTGGTGCTCTTTGTGGCCTGCTGCGGCACCGCTGTCTTCAGCCTGATGACCCCCTGGTGCATCACTTGGGGCGGCTGGCAGGTTTTCTGTGCCATCCGCATTCTTCAGGGCTTGTTCCAGGGCGTGATCTTCCCCTGCGTCACCGAACACCTGGCCATGTGGTCTCCGCCGGAGGAGAGGAATCGTCTGGGTGCCTTCAGCTACACGGGCACGGATTGCGGCACTGTGCTGGCCATGTTCATCAGTGGCATGATTGCCAAGGGAGCCATGGGCTGGCCGGGAATATCGTATGTCTCCGGGTCACTCTGCGCCGCCTGGTGCTTCTTGTGGCTCATCTTTGCTGCGAATAATGCCACGGAATCGCGATTCATTGGCGAGGAGGAGTGCAAGTACATTGAATCCTCGCTGGAGCATAACGAGGACTTCCACGAGCGAAGCATACCCATTCCCTGGAGGGCAATCTGGACCTCGGTGCCCTTCCTGGCACTGCTGGTGGCCCGCTGCTCGGAGACCTACGGACTGAGCACCCTGCAGGCTGAGATACCCTCCTACATGAACGGAGTCCTCAACATGGACATCCAGAGCAATGCGGTCTTCTCATCCCTGCCCTTCCTGGCCATGTGGCTGCTCTCGTATGTCTATCTCATTGCCGCCGATGTCCTGCTCAAGAAGAAGTTCCTGTCACTGACCTCCGTGCGGAAGCTCTTCAACACCCTCTCCTTCTGGATCCCCGCCGGCTGTTTGATTGGCATTGGATTCCTCAGCGAAGATCACAAAAAGCTGGCCATTATCTTGATGACCGTGTCGGTGGGCGTCAATAGTGGAGCCACCATTGGCAGCTCCCTGAACTCCATCGACCTGTCGCCCAATCACGCTGGCATTCTCATCGGATTGAGCAACACGGTGGCGAATGTTATTCCCATCCTCACACCACTGATTGCCGGAGTGATCGTGGCCGATAAGGTGAGTCACGATCAGCGATCGGTCGAAAATAAAGGGAAATTCCGTCCCGCCGAGTTCCATCGAAAAACAAACTCAATCTATGTTTCCCAATTTGTTTTTTTATTCTTTACAGCACAATCGCGGCCAGTGGCAGGTTGTCTTTGGCCTGGCAGCCGTCATATTCTTTGTGGGCAACGTGGTGTTCCTCATCTGGGGCACGGCCAAGGCACAGCCCTGGGATGCGGACGACTATCTGAAGCCCAAGGATGCCGAGTCGGCGGCGAGCGAAAAGAAGAAGGAAAAGACGACGTCGCCGCCGTTGGGGGAGATAGCTCCACCCATCGATCCTGTGTTGGAGCAGCAAATCACCTGGCCAGAGCGGTACACGGCACGGGCAGTGGAGTGATTTGTGGCGGAAGTCCCAGCCGGCCGGAGCACTTGGCCACTTGGCGTTCAGAACAATTGATTTTATTTAATCAGTATTAACCATAAGTAGGCTGTAATTTATATTTATTCTATTTATAAGGCGTGATCGTGTAGCGCGGGCATTAAGTAAATTATTTTCAATGAAATCGCTCGCTTTGTTCTGTTACCAATCGCTCGTGATTTGGGCCCTCCAATCAAGGAGGAGCTGCCCGAGCTCCGGGCCGGGCGGTAATCTAATCTGTTAATTTATCTTATAAATGTATATAAGTACGCATATTTATTTTGGCCTGGAACTCAGGCGAACGACCAATTGTCAGTGGCTGAGGGTGTGAAGTGTTTTGCACTCTCGCTCCGACTCTGTGACTCTCAATGGGTTCATAAAAACACATTTGACACAGCTGTTTGTGAATATATGAATAAGTATATAGATGGAATTGAATTGTGATACTTGTGATAACTTAGAAATAAACTGTTGACTTGTTTCTCCGCTCTTTGTACTTTGCTCTATTTGCCTTAGCTGCTCGTGGCTGTCTCTGTGGGGGGGTCTCTGTACTCTAAGATCTCTATGGGTTACTCCGCTCTGGTTACTCCTTCTCAGACCAGCCTCCTTTTGCCATTGGGCAAGCTATTTACGTCTTATCTCTGTGTGTACTTTCAGCACCTGCTCGTGGCACGTAAAGGTGTTTTTCTACCGATTAAGATTTATAATTAAGCATAGAGTTATGAAGGCAACCTCTTATACATATATATATTTTATATTGATAAGTTTGTACATTTAAACTATGAGATCATGGTTTGAAAGAGGTTGCTTTCTTAGTTAAGATCTGTGATTGACTTCCTTGAGGATTGCCTTATCCTTATACTTTATTTATGTTAATCTTAGAAGGATTGGCTTACTCTTAGTGATTAAGATCTCTCTTTTGCCGGCAAGCCCACTTTAAAGTTGAGTAAGGTCTCCACCATCTTATCTTATCGTTCGTTGGCTAATTCAGCCGTAATTATCGCTTAACGATCGCTTTGTCATTTGATAAAAAATATATACCGCCGCCTCTAATGGCCGGAACCAAAACTGATTGTAATTAGCTCCCGCTCCCGCTCCCGCTTCTGCGATTGATATAAAGCGCCGGCCTGACTGCCGCTGTTATATTTACCTTCCGATACTGATAAGGCGGCGAGCGGCGTTTTCACCCGTCATTGTTATTGTTTATATTTGTTTTTCAGCTCGGATCTGTTCGGTTGGGCTCTCCACGAGTCTTTGGTTTCTACTCAGCGGGCAAGTAGTTCTAAATTGGCATAGGGTTAAGTTCTCTCCTCGTTAAGTCATTTAAATTGTCATTAATGGGACAGAGGATTGGGTATTCATTAGTGCTACTAAACTGCTACTGCAGATGCCCATGTATCTTAAAAATATCTATCGGGTTTCTGTCAAATCTTTTGTGATTTCGAGTTAGTAGTTTTGTTTATACTATATTTTCTTGTTTATTGCAAACTCGTGCCTACAGCTTACCGAAATACACTCAAAAAAACATAGATTTAATTGCCTTAAGTCTTAAGTTTTTAGTGTGACTTTTCTTATTTTTATATCTTCTGTGAAATGGAATAACTAGTTAATTTTATGGAATATTGGTATTATAGTTTTAAAAATACACACACAAATTCAATCAAATTTTTATTAATTACTTTAATTTATTGTTATTAACTACTCCATAGAAAATGCAATATTTATATGCAATATATTTATAAGTTCATACATTCATGTTTACTCTCTCTCTCAATAGTACATATATTTAATGTTATTTTTAAACTAAAATATTACAAATCTGGATCATGGGCTGCTTTGAGCTTTTTAAAAATATATAAAACCCCTATTTGTATATTTTATTAAATATTAATTTATCAAATTTATAATCCTTTAAACTGGGTAGTTATTATTATTAAAAACTTATTTTTATACATTAATCCTTATGAATGTTATAATCTTTTAAAAACAAGTTTCTATTATTATTCAAAACCTTTCATTGTATACATGTATAATCTTTTACAATAAGTTACTAACTTATTCCATGCATCTTAAGAATACTGTTAAGATTTAAAGTTTGTTTTAAATTTATTTACAACTGAGTTTCGATTCTTTGGGTAATTTTCAAGATATTCCTGGCTTAGTTTTAAAAAGTCAAGTAAAGTTTTAAATACGTAATTTCTATAATCCTTTTATACTCAATAATATGATAATTTTTATCCTTTAAGCTATGTTCCTTAGAAAGCATAACACTCACCTACAGCACCCTGAAAATCTGTAGCTCAGAGAGCGCTAATCACGCTCATTCCTAGAGATAACGCTGCGTCCTCTGGCATCTGGTTTCACTTTCGAAGCTGCCCCATCCCGAGTGCTTATCCGAGCATGTTTCCCTTGAGATATGTAGGAGAGATACATATTGAGATATTGAGAGATAGGAATAGAACTTGGCGGCAGCACGCGGCTAGAAATCAAGTTTCGGTGCAGCCTGTTTGCGCTGCTTTTTGGCGGGCAAACTAGTTTCGCAGCAAAGCATTGCAGTTGCAGCTACTTACTCCGCCCATCTTTGGTCGGTCAGTGGCCAGTTCGGTGATTCGAGGTGGTGCCACTAGACGCACATTGTGCACGTCGCAATGACAATAACATCGTTCAACCTGGTGGCCAAGGGTGAGCACAACCACAAGTTCCCCAAGTTCCCAAGTTCCCAGTCAAAGAGAGAGTCTTTTGTTTCCACAGCTCCCAGATGGGGCATCCGCCACCTGCAAGTGCTGTTCCTCTTCCTCTGCGCCACTCTGATCATTGCCCAGAGGTTCAACATGAGCGTGGCCATCGTGGCCTTGACCAATGCCAATAGCAGTAACCCAAATTATCCCGAGTATCGGCTGACGGAGCAGCAGAAATCCTACATCATCAGCAGTCCCTTCTGGGGCTCCTGCTGCACCCAGCTGATGAGTGGCTATCTGTCCAGTCGCTTTGGAGCCAAGATGCTGCTGCTGGGCATCATGTTCTTCACCTCCATAATCAGCATTGCCACGCCCTTTGTCCTCGCCTGGGGCGGCTGGCAGCTGCTCTTCTGGGTGCGTCTCATCCAGGGACTGGTTATGGGTGGCATGTGGCCCTGCCTGTACACACATCTGGCCAAGTGGTGTCCCAAGCGGGAGGCGAATCGTTTGGGCGGCGTGATGACCACGGGCTTGGATTTCGGGACAGTAATGGGCTTTGCTTTGAGTGGCGTGCTCTCCGCCTCGCCGCTTGGTTGGCCCAGTGCCTTCTATGTGCCAGGTTAGTGTCCAGAGATTATTAATAACCATTATTTTGGTAGTCCATAGAGGCTAAAGAAGTAAAATCTAATATTAATTTAAACATCTCCCTTGAGTTCTCCTTATTTATCAAATAATTTACATCTCCAGGCTACTTGGGCATGGCCTGGTGCCTCCTTTGGCTGCGATATGGGGCCAACTGTCCCTCGGAATCCAGATATATAAGCCTGGCAGAACGCAAACACATAGAGCTTGCCTTGGAGAAGAGCCAGGCCTCTCATGGAGAGACCCCGCCAGTGCCTTGGCTTGAAATCCTCACCTCACGTCCCTTCATTGTCCTGGCTCTGGTGAAGATGAGCCAGGCCTGCAGTTTCTATACGCTGATGCAGCAGATTCCTCGCTATATCCATGGCATTTTCCGCTACAGCATTGCAGTGAATGCTCTGCTCTCCGCTCTGCCCTTTGTCATCATGCTGATGTCCTCCTACAGCTTTATATTCCTGGCTGAGTACCTGACGCGACGCAAGGATATATCATTAACTATACTGCGAAAGACCATTAACTCCTTTGCCACCTGGACTCCGGCCGTGGCCCTGGTGATCCTGTCCTATGTGGGCGAACGGAATGTGGTGGGCAGCCTGTGTTGCATGGTGGCAGCCACAGCTGCCATCTCGGGACAGGCCATCGGTAGTTCCCTTAACCATGTGGACCTGGCGCCGAACTTCGCTGGCTTGCTGTTTGGGATCAGCAACACCTTGATGTCAGCTGCGGGGGTTATATCACCCTTGGTTATAGGACTGGCGGTCACCGATGAGGTGAGTCTGTTAGTTTTATTTATAAATTAATAAAACTAATTAAAATAAAAACCCAATTCCAGTCAGATCGCTCGCAATGGCGTTCGGTTTTCCTGGGCATCTCAGTGATCCTTTTCCTGGGCAACCTGATGTATGTAATCTTTGGTGAAATGACTGTCCAGCCTTGGAATGGTGCCCCAGCCAAGGCAACCACAGCTCAAGCAGCAGAAATACCCGCGAAGACGATAGAGGAACCTGCTCTTCATGCCGAAAGATTTAACTATTTTTAATTGTATATTTTTAATAACGTATTCAGTGCTTATGTTGTTGTATAAAGACATTTTAAAATCACATTTATATATACTGTGTCACGTGTCCGCCGACGCATGGAAGTCGCTGCGACCAAAGTTCGTGTCGCGCAGATAGTGAACCGGCGACTCATTGATCAGGGACATCACAATGGGCTTGAGCCCCAGAATGGAAGCCAGCTTATACTTGAGGATCACCGATTTAATCAGTTCCACCAGTTGGGCCAGTGATTCCTCCTGTTTGGCATTTGTGGTATTGCTCTGGGAGTGAAGGAGGTAACTGGTAAGGGGGAGAGGTCATGATAAGCAGGAGAAGTATGTGGAAATATAAGTACTCTTACCCCTTGACTACCTGTTCAATCACATCATCATTTATGCGCTGATGGCACAGATAATCCTGCAGATAGTTGCTTACTTGGAGGAGCACAAACTGAGACAAGATGGCCTCGCTCCAGTTGATATCGTAGCTATAGGCGCGGCTTAGGATCAGCGTTTGTGGGACACTTAAAGAAGCAAATGGTTTCCTTAGAAATAAAGATTTGTCAGGCAAGAAACTACCCACCTGAGCTGCGTGTTAACCAATTCCCTGAACTGTTCCCTCGTTCGCACACCAATCACACTCACACACAGCAGCTGGGCATTATTGTTGTGCCTTTTTTCCAGGGCCTTATTGCACAAATCCAGCTGCATGGCCATCAACTCCGCCCGGGACACACTCTGCTGAGCTAAGAGGAGCTTGTTATCCAGCAGATAGTTTTCCGTGGCATGTGTATAATTCTCCAAAGCCTGCTGCAAGAGGGTTTGCACCTGCGTTGAGCATCTCAACTTGTTGGCTTGTTCGGCCATGCCTTGAATATTGTTAACAATTTCCTGGGCTTCCTCGGTCCACATCTCCGCGAGTTCCTTGTACATCAGAAAGTGCAGGGCCGCCAGGCGGAGAAGCTCCTTGCCATTCTGCGGCTGATATTCCTTGATGTAGCTGAGAATGGCCTGTCGCAGTCCGCTTTTCTGATCCTCATCGAACTGTCCCAGCAGCGACTCAAACTGCTCGTTATCGATCAGCGCATCGAAGCAGTAGAACATCTCCCGGTAGCGTGCTATTCCAATTAGCATGCGGACTATGAGCGACCAGGATTTGGCCTTGGCCAGTTGCCCATTGAGGGCTTTTGCTTTCTGTAGTACACACACAATGCCCTCCATAGAGCACTCGTGGACAAAGCACAGGTGCGCCTTTATCAACAGCTCCACGTAGATTTGATTTTGCTTTTTGTGGGACAAGACTTGGGGTATGCCCGACATGGTACCCGTTGGCGGGGGCGTAGGCAGGCCGTACTGTGTAATGATGCCCGAGAGACGCTCAAAGGCCTCCGTCTCCTCGAACATTTTGCCATTCTGGTAGCGGCGATAGGCCTTCAGGGCATCACAGTACTCGAGTAGGCAATTACCCAAAATGGTGGTATTGGGAGCAAGTTCAAGGAACAGATGGAAGTCCCGATCGATGCTGTGACCCCAGAGGTCGGAATTCCTCAAGGCATTCCTTGGCTGATCTTTGGCATTGAAGATATAGAAGCGAGGACGCACGATGCAGGTGGTCAGCTCCAGGGCCAAACTCTCCGCAATCTGTGGGGTAAAGAATATACTTTAGAATCTTAAATAATAATGTTTCCAAGCCTTACCTCCTTTGGCGTCATCCTAGTGGATATTTGTATATCACTAACCACCAGCAGCCGCTGCAGGCAATCCTCTCCAGCGGCGCTCTTTAAGAGAACACCCGCATCCTTAGTACGCAGCACATCCAGATATTCCTTGTCCAGATACATGGCCGCCCTGTAGGCCAACACAATGCGCCTGCCCAGCTCCACGCCATACTTTAATTTCGAGCCAATGCCGAGCAAGGTGTCCAGCGTCTGCTGCTTCTCCTTGGAGGGTATTTCCTCGAACTCCAAGGCCACATTATCCGAGCCGGTGTCGGAGAGATCGCTGCCCCAACGTGACATCACATTCTGATTGAGCGTAATCCGATTGAACTTGGGAAAGGCACTCTTCTCGATCTCGCCGAGCAGCTGGCGTTCCTTGCTGGACAGATTACTGATGCTGGTCATGCCCTCGGCCAAGGCCATGGCAAAGACAATAAATCGAAGATCATTTGGCCGGAATTCAAAGAGCTCCTGCAGACGCAGGGCCTCCACTATGTCGCCCTTGTCCAGAAGAATGTTTAAAAGGGTATCCAGTCGGGTTTCCATGTCCAAAGTTAAGGTAGTTTTGCCAGAGATACTTAGGTCATCAATGCCAGCCAGCTCCTTGAGCTCAGAGAAGGATTTGTAGAGGACACAGCGCTCCTGCAGCATGATTTGTTCGTAGTATTCCGAGTGGTAAATGGTTAACTTGGCCAACTGATCCTCCGGCAGCTGCAGATAACACAAAACCATGTCGTACTCTATTTGATCGCGGTCAAAGGATTCATTGGGAAACAAGTGGTGCTGCTTGATCACGCCCAGGGCACTCTGGAGCAGCTCATAGCGACGGAGACCCACTTGGCCAGCGGAGGAAGCTGCCTGCAGGAGGAAGTTCACCAGAATGGCTGGTGGCAAGGCATGTTGCTGGATCTCTCGTTCATATTCCTGATGCGGGCGCAAGACTCCTCCCTCCAGCTCAGCCAGCCATTTTCCATAGACAATATCACTCAGCGGCAGCTGCAGCAAGGTTGCCAGCTGGAGAGCTTCCTCATAGGCACGCGCCTCAGTAAGTGCGTCCACGAGGCGCCTGTACTCCGCGCTGTCCCTCTTTACCAGCTGCTCCAGATCGATGTCCAGTTCCCTCAGCCAGGTGGCTGCCACACCAAAGACCTTGTGCAGCAGACAGAAGTCCAGCAAGTCGCAGATGTCTCCCACATCCGAGCGACAGATGCAGTCCAGGAAGCGCTGCTGCTGCAGAATGCAATCAAAGTTCGAGTGAAGTTGGATGATCAGCAGGCCAATGGAACGTTGCATCACTTGTTTGCGGGGCAGAGAGCCACAAAGGGGCAGAGTCACAGCATTCTGGCTCCAGCTGCAGAAGAACTGACGCAACTCCACTATGGTGGCATCGCTAAAGTCCTCCTGGTGGGCTGTTAGGTGCAGGAAGCGGCACAGATGCGTGAATTTGCAGTCCTGAAAGGGGAAGGGAGTTATATGGAAACTCTTAAATCTCAAAGAAGTTGTACTCACCGGCTGAAAGATTTCCAAGCTATGGAGCAGGGCATTCACCTGCCCCCCGGCCACAGCTCCTCGAATGACAGACCACACCCACTCCAAGCGATTCTCCTCCCTCGCCTTGGTGGCAGACTCCTGCAGCAGCTGATGCCACTGATTACTGGCCACCGCCAGCCATACCAGCCAGCACCACTCCCTATTCTGTTCACTCAGAGTGGCAGCCAACACGGCCAAAACAGGCAACTCCTGCCGGATGCAGTGCCTCAAGAGATTGATGCTACTGCAATGCGGAGCACTGCCCATCATCATGTCCAGGAACTGGCCTGTGGCCGTCACCGCCTCATCTGGCAGATTGTTGGTGCTGCACAGGATAATGGCAAACAGATCCTGGCGCGGGGTGTGCGTGAGCAAAGTGCACAGCGATTGATCCGTATTCCTCTGAAGCTGCTGCAAGCTACTGTCTTGATTGGAGCTATGCGATGAGTTGGTCATGGTCTCCTGCGAGGAATTCGTCTGGGTTTCCCCACTGCGACGCGGCGGTCTCTGGAAGTTCCTCTTGTGCTGGCGATCTCCAATGGATTCATAGCTCAGGGCACGCAGCAGATGGACACCCAGTGGCGATGACTTGAAGTGTGGCAGGAGCTTTTTAAGCTCACTCAGGGGAAGATCAAAGTACTGGAAGAGCAGCAAGAGGTGCCACCAGTCGTTATTGGCGGCATAATATTCGAGCAAGGCCACGGGAAGCTTTCCGGGTGCATCCCGCACAGCTAGACGCATCAGAGCCTGATAGAGTTCCAGGGGAAAATCCTTGGGATTCCCCTCCAATTGTTGCACCAAGTCTCGATCCCAGTTGGCCAGCAATTCGGAGTAACCACCTCCACTCTTACGCTTGGGCATCTTTCTCTGCAGCAGCAGGAAGCTACGCAGTGGCTGCGTGTCGAACCCCAGCATTTCACAGCAGGCCACGCAATGGGTGACCAACTCCTCGTCGCCCGCGTACTGGAGCGCCATCTGGGTGACCGTTTCGCAGGCATGAAAGAGCTGCGTCTTTGTGATCTGTCCGTACAGCTGCAGTTGCTCCGTGATCAGGTAATAAACCGCATAGGCACTCCGCTGCTGCTTCAGGTAGTGAGTGTAATTGAGCTGAGATTTCCGCGCATATCGCTGGCACAGGCGGGGATTCGAGAAGCTGACCAGTTCACCATGTCCAGCGGCGCCCAGGAGGGACAAATTGATGTGCTTGAACTTCAGGAAGAGATCGTGGGCCGTGGGCAGGCCGGAACTGGTTGTGGGTCCGTGATCGAAGCGAGATGTCAGCGATTTGAGATAGGGCACGCGACCCAAGCTGGTGGAAGTGAGGAATCCCTCCAGGGAACGCACACTTGGCTCCTGGCCCAAAAAGTCGTAGAAGGTGAGCAGGGGGTGGCCCTCAAAGGAGTCAGCAGTGTCGTGGGTCTTCTCCAGGTAAGCCTGGACACTCTTGGAGATCTGTAAGATAAAATACAAGCTCATGGATTACTCTGGAATATTCCAAGTGGTTTCCCCACACTCACCAACTCAAATCCCTCGTTTTCGTTTAAAGAATTCGTTTTAAGGTCCACAATTAGGTTGATCAACGCCACCTGATGCGTCTCACTACCCGCCAGATGCTCCAGCGAGGCCACGGGCACACAGTCCATGAGGAGCAGCGTGTGGAGGCCACGATCCAAGAGATACTTGGCCAGAGGCTGACGGCTCAAGAGATCCGCATGTTTTCCCAGACATTGCATAGTGCACAGGCGTCGCAGCTGGGTGGGAATATCGCTGGACTCATCCCGGAAGAAGTAACCAGCTCGGGCAAAGAAATTTCGAAGCACCTCGCTGGGCTGCTGCAGCTGCTCCAAGGCATACTCATACATGGTGGCATCTATTTGCCAGGCGGCAAATCCCTGCTCCAAGGGCGTGAGCGTTTCCTCAGCGTCCACTCCCTCCTGACAGCGACACCAGCGCTGCAGCTTCTCCAGCTGGTTACTATCCACCAGATGCTGCCAGACCATTTCCTTGGAAAGGGAGCCCAACAGAGATTCGTTGCCATTGGAGAAGTATAGCTCCACGAGCAGCAGCTGCAGTGCCTCCTCGGGCAGGGTCATGAGAGCTTCTATGTTGACTCGCGGTAGCTGCACCCTGTGCTTGGCCACCAGGGAATCGCACTCCCTTAGCTGCTGCACCAGTGACCAGTGATAGGCGAGGACCGGCTCCTCCTGCTCGTACATCAGTGGCTCACGATTGCGCAGGTGATCCAGGACGAACTCACTTAAATCCTCGTCCTGGCACTCGCAGGCGAACTGGAAAAAGAAGCACTTGACGTCCCGGTCCACATTGCGGATCACATCCTCCGCCTTGCACACCAATCGCTCCGACAGCAGGCGCTGCACATAGGCCTGCACCACGTCATAGAAGATGTGACAGTACTCGGAGGGGGGAATCTTCCGCTTTTTCGCCCAGAACTCCAGGCACAGATCGATGTGCTCGCCTTTGGTGGCCACCTCCTTAATTACGGTCACCTCGCTGATACCCGACCAGCTCTTGAAGATCTTGTCGCGGGCCTGGGCCTGCGCCTGGGCGGAATGCATCGCGTTGGGTGGAGTTTTTCAATGGAATGTTCTGCGGGTCTTTTCACATCTCTTTGTTTCGGAACGGGAACAATCAACAGTTGATAATAGCAAAACAGCTGTATATTCGCGGAACCTTATCTCTGGTTCGGTGGGGGGTGGAACTAGTTCCACAAGCAGCGTACAGTGAGCTCTATAAAAGAGGGAACTACTCCAGAAAATACTTATGAATGTTTCCTTAACGAATTATATCTTTACTTTTTTACGTAATTAACTAAAATAAACACTAATAGTAAGAAGAATATTTTCTGTATAATAAAGGAATATATGTATACATTTTGGTATATTCTATGGTTTCTATACCCTTCCACAGAGCAATATGATTTAAGGCGACCCTCATTTCTGTTGCGCGTAGTATATGTATATATAAGTTAAGAAAACTACTTGCAGCTCTAGGTATAGCTAGGTACGCAGCAGAGATAAGTGTTTGACAAGCTAAAAACTCCTTATATTTCGATTGCGGCCTA
>JAEIIU010048848.1:0-19670 GCA_018874675.1 Drosophila baimaii | reverse complement strand
TTCAATTAAACGCATTAATTTTATGGGATTATGCCCGTAGAGATACACTCTCCGCCCCCAGAGAAAACGGGGGCAGTGTCCCGTTTCGGCATCGGCATCGGCGTCTCCGTCGTCCTCGCATATCAAATTTAATTTGCTCATTTGCCCTAAGAGCTTTTAATGTGTCCTGGGTGGCCTGGGTGGCATCGGTGGAGCATCCCCTGGATACGACGATGACAAGGGAGGAGGAGAGTGCGTGCCTTCTTACCTAGCAAAAATGCGCCCCTAATTAAATTCAATATTAAATTGAGCAAAACGCAATTAACTCAAAAGGCGCACACCGAGAGCAGCAGCAGACGGCAGATGACGATGGCCACAACTGGCAGCGAGCCAGGTTCATAGGCCAGGGCATCCCCATCTTTATGGCCATCGCTGCTGGGCCCCCATTCCCATTCGGCGGCACAGTCATGAGACGCAGACACACATCTGCGGTCAATAAGCTAGCTCAGCAATTAAGGAAATTATTATTTAATATTAATATTTAATTTTTCACTAAGTATTTTCTCTTTTGTACGTTGTATTTTAGAGTATTTTCTTCATTAAATTAATAAACCAATAGGGGGGTATTATCCCTAAACTTCCTTTGCTATTAATTTGCAAATATCTGTTCCTTTAAGCGTAGGCATAACGTATACGCAGCGTTTGCCGCACAGACTGTGATTTGCCGCACAGATACAGCGAGAATGAGGGGAAGGGGTAGGGGAAAGAAGAAAAGGGAGAAAGGGGGAAAAGGAGGAGAAAAGTGGAGATATAGATAGAGGAAAAATTAAAGGAAAGGAGCAGGCACAAGCTGGTTGGCAGCCATTAAAGTTCGAAGACAATTGGCTGAAACTTTTTAAGCAAACCCATGGAGTGAATGATAAGAGTAATAATGTTAACAATATATTAATTAAATGGTTTCTAAGTTAACTAATAATTAGGTAATTATTTAAGCAACTATTTAAGGAATAATCCAAAACTATAATAACAGAGAAATAAGCTCGAGCACCCACAACCATTTAAGACCGATTAAAACCATCACCTGTGCCTGTGTTATGCCACAAGTGTGACACCCACTGTGCCAGGCCACCCACTCAGCCCCTCTACCCCTCATCTTACCCCTCCTCTCTTCAGGCTTCAACTGTGTTTATGAGCCGCTGACTGACTCCACGGGCTCCATGGGGAGCCGTTGTTGCTGTTGTGGGCGTTGGAACAAAATCGAAGGACAACACGGGCGGCGGCGGCCACATAGATAACAATTAACAAGGTTTGCCAGTTTGCCAGTAGCCAGTAGTAGGCAGCGGGCAGCAGGCAGTAGCAGGCAGCAGGCAGTTGGCAGTTGGCAGTTGCGTAACCCCTGACCCCTCTTGCCACCTCATTGTTCAAAAGCGGCGACGGCGACGGCGGCTGCTGCTGTGTAACCCGGCGGCTACGTTTTGGCAATCTTAGATGTCGGCAAACATTTCGTGTGCGTGTTGCATGCCCCCGCGCTCTCATCCACCAGGCACGAGTGTGGTTACAGTGAAAGAAATAAGTGAGAGAAGGAAGCCAGAAGGAAGAGCTGCAATTCCAGAAGTTAAAAAACCCTTGCCAGCTGCTTCAGATATCTCTTTACTTTCTCTTATTTAAGTCTATATTTTCAAGATTTTCTTTGAGTGTGGCCTGTCTGGTGGCTCTGATCTGATGTGTGCCAGCGATAGCAGTCAGTGCACCCCACAAGCAAGGCTCCCGACACATGCAAAGCAAAATTAATGTCTGTTAATGTTTTGTAACCGTCCTCAGAGACCCCTTACCCCTGAGCCTAACCCTTTCCCCCACTCCCTGAGGGGAAGCCAGCAACCAAAACTTTAGCTACAGCCTGCAAAGTGCTTAATGTTTCATAACACAACTGACGAACTGAGGAACTGAGGAACTGACGAGCTGAGGAACTGCGGCAGTGAGGAACTGAAGCACCAGAAGGGCGGCAGCAGGATGTCAAGTGGAGTCAGGCAGGACTCACTACAGACAGGAAGGAGGCTTATAGCTCAGATCAAACGACATTTGCAAATCTCACTTTCAATGTTTTCTGTCAGTTTTACATTCTGGCCATAACCAGGTAAGCCTAAGGACTCGGGCAGGATCAATAACCTTTGGGTTTCTCAAGTTTTTCATATTTATAAATAATTTTAAAATATTTAAGAGCAAAGATACACAGTTTTAGTCATTAAACCTGATTAGAAATCGATAGAAAACTAAGGTCTGCTGACCAATTAGTGCCTCTATATATGAGCTAGAACAGTGTTGGGAAGCAGATATAACCGAAAGAGCTACCGACATAAGCCAGAAAAAGTTAGAACCAAAAGAGACACTGAACTGATAGGCTAAATTTAGGAAAATTATCTTAAAAAGAAATAAGAATGCAATGCGTGATAATAGTATCTGTTAAATACACCAAGAAATGTTAACTTTTTCATAAAACATCAAAGATCTAGAGGACGTGAGCTGGGGGTCTAATGGCGAAACCAACTTATCGATGGGCTAATATCCCAGCCCAGCCCCATCAATCTGTCCCATGCATATTCATTGACCACCCGCACTTGGCACGTTCCGCAGCTGAAATGTCCATGGATTTATACGTGTATATATATATATATATATATATATATATATACATATACATACCTATATATATGGATATATCGAAGCTACCAGGGCCAGGCACGTAGCGGTGGGAGTTGCTGCGGCAAAATGCTCAACTCAATTGCAATTACGGGAAATGTTAGCTTATAATTTGATTAAACTTTTCAATTACAATATGCAATGAAGTTGCTCACTCGACGGCGACGGCAGGTACGAGGGCGTGCCGCCAAAGGAGGCGTGGCCAGCGACGGGGATCGAGTGTGGAGAAGGAGCAAGAGATGGAGAAGGAGACGGTGACGGAGACTGCTCTGTCCGGACTGCTAATTCCCACAATTACAATTTGCTGGCAAGGCAATCGGGAGCAAGCCAACTCCTCCCAGACCTCCCAGACCGTAGCGAAAATGGGGGAAATAAATAGATGGATGCGATGCGATGGTTTAGAAGCCGCACTATCGGATACCCTAGCCACTATGAAGCCTTGGTCCCTTTAATACAAATACCAATACAAGAGATTTGTGAACTGAGATACCCGTTGTGAGGGATACAGTGTATCGAAATTAAGTTGCACCTGCACCTGCACAGCCAGGCAGCTTCGCAGGAGGAAGGGGCTGGCCCCGGAGGCTTGGCCCAGCGCCAATGCTCCAACGCTCCAATGCTCCAACGCTCCAGAATGGAGCATATGCCAAGGCCTAGACCTGACTGTGCCTCTGCCTCCGCCTCCGCCTCCGCCGTTTCTTTCTCCGTGAGATTCCCCCCCTCCAGCCGCCGCTGTCTGCGTGTGGTTCATAATCTTAAATTGCCAGGACGGGGCCAGGTTCAGGTTCGGCCTGGCCTGGCCTGGCTTGGCTGGAACCCTGCCATGTACGTGCTCATGTGTGCAATGCGATAGAATTTCCCGCCGCTGCCGCCGCCGTTGCTGCAGGTTAATCTAAATTAGTAAAATATACACGCGGAGGCAGCAGCAGCAGCGGCAGCCACGTTTTGGACCGGCATCGGGTTTAACCAACTCAAAAGGTAAATAGACAACGTCACCGTCGCGATGTTGCAGCATCAGCAGTGGCAGTGGCAGTGGCAACAACAACGACATCGTCAAGCGTCGACAACTCTTCAGTTTGTTTGTTGCTGCTGCTGCTGCTGCTGCCCCTCGGATGCGGTTGTGGATGCAAATGGGGCCGGGACTGGGACCGAGACTGGGACTGGGACTGGGTCTGGGTCTGAGGATGCCTTGACGCTTGACGTTGCCATCGTCATCGTCATCGTCGTCGTCGTCGAAGTCGCCGGCCCATGCAAAAACCAAAGTAAACTTTAAACAAAACTTGGCACAAAGCAGCCTGACGTTGCGGGCTATTTGTTTGCCAGAGATGCCCCGCAGTAAGGTTGACAGGAAGCCGTGACTGCGGGAAGATGTGCAAGTGTGGCAGTGGTAATACCCTAGGGGGGGACTGTAGTACCCTAGAGACGGGATGTGTATATCGAAAATATCGTAAAATTGTATATATCATAATTTAAATGATCAAAAACTATCGATATTTTCCATAACATCAAACAAATTAATTAAATATATATTTTCTTTTTACCAATTATATTTAGAATATCTTTAAAACTCAATTTGTAATTAGTGTTTTGATAAATCGAAATTTTAACTATCTAAAAATATCGATATTTTCGATAAAATACAAAATGTATTTTAAATAAATTTGTTCTTTTACCAACTATATTTAAAATATCTTTAAACCTAAATTCTTGATTAGTTTTTTTATATATTTAAGTTTACTATATATATATATATTAAGTTTACTATCCAAAAATATCGATTTTTTCGATAAAATGCAAAAATTTTATTGAACATATTTATTCTTTTACTAACTATATTTAAAACATCTTTAAAACTTAATTTTTGATTAGTTTGTTTGTTATACTGAAATGTTTACTATACAAAAATATCGATATATTCGATAAAATAAAAAAACAGTAATTATATTTATTACTTTTATTACCGAATATATTTAAAACATTTTTAAAACCAAATTTTGTATACTTTTTCGCATAAGAAGCTTAGCTTAAGCTTCTCTTTGGGTGAATTCGATATAACATATAGGGTATTGATATATCTTGCATAAATCGCAATGTTAAAACATCGATTTGTATATCGCAAATCACATCAAATATCACTACATATAAATAAATGATATATTGATATTTAATACCTATGGTGCAGTATGCCGTGAGGCTGTTATTGTTTAAAGAAAGGCCTTCTAACCCTTTTTTCCATGAATATAACTATATAGGTATATATGTAAATAATCAATTATATAAGAAGACTTCATAAGGAGAGGAAACTATTTAAATAACAGAACAATCTTCTCGTATAACCCTATGATTTCCAAGAGGTTATGACCACTTGCTTACCCTAAATCCCACTCTTGACCCGAAATTGAATCCATTAACATGTTTAACAACTTTGTTTAAGACCAACATTTGGTACCAAACCCATGATTGTTATGTTTTTAACCTCTAGAGAGAGTGAGAGAGATGGAGAGAGTGGAGGGCTGGGGGAAAGCACTGGTCACCCCAATACGTGCTGACCTTCGATGGGAAATCACAGTTCCCAGCCAGCAGTCACGGCTCACGTTCCCCGCCCCGCCCCACTTCCGCCAGCGACTCTCCCCACCTGGTCTTACCTATTTTAAGCCGCTTTGCTTTCACAATCATGTTACAATAACAATCGCAGTGTCAGTGCTCGTGTCGTGACTGCCAGCCCCCTACCGAATATATATCCCTCTTGTCCCGCCCATGGACGGCATCTCTATTCGCTTTCCGCCTCTGCCTCTGCCATTGCCTTTGCTTTTGCAGTCAGCGGGCAACGAGCATAAGAGGATTTTCATTAAAGCGCATAAAAATGCGCCCCTCCTGCGGCAGTTGCCATTCTTCTTCGTATTCTCCGATTGCGGGTATCTCCGCATGCCGATACACAGAGAGAAAGGGATGGTGCTGAGAGAAAGAGAGAGAGAGGGATCCAAAGCCAGGCCCGAAAGATGGGAAAAAATCTATATATATGTGAGCAGGAGGCACTCGACGCGACTTTCGACTTCAGCCGCAGAGCTTCACGTTCACAGTCAGCCGGAAATGCGCGGGCAACAACAGAAACAACGCGCGTGCCCCGACATCAGGGGCTGCCTTGGCCTTTGGCCCCTCCACTCCACCATCTAACCAGAGCCCCCACAGCCTGCACCCCCATTCACCAGTCACCAGTCACCAGCAGTCGTCAGTTGTTTGTCCCAAAAACGCAGCCAAAGGTAAACAGAGCTACAATGTCTGCACGGCAAGAAATATCAGCTTAACTTTCATTTAATTACCATAAATATTCCTGCAATATCACATAGACTTAATCCCCATATTCTTCGGGTGTACTGGGTTGCACTGGGCTGTGCCAGGAGCGGATCTGAGTAATAGATGTCACAGATTAGTAGCGGCTTGCAGCGCCCCTGAAGTCGGTCTGCGGCTCAGCCGTTGTCGCTGTCATTAAAAGTGTAATAAATATGACGCACCACAGGCAGGCAGACCTGCAACTTGCAACATGCCGAGGCAAAGTCAAGTACATCGTACGCTGTAGTATCACTTGCACGTACTTGTCACTCGACTCCTGGGCTGGCATCCTCTCCAGCTGCTGTTTCGGCCACGATTGCCCTTTGGGCTGCTTGTCTCCGCTACCAACCAGGCCTAGACAGCTTGTCAGCAGCTCGTCCCCCATACCCCATAGCCCATAGCCCATGCCCCCTCCAGTGGTAAGAAACCCAAGCAAAAGCAAGACTTCTGCTTGACCTACGGGCGGGCGGGCTGCCTGCCTGGCATTATGTCCAGTCGGCTGAGCCGGACTGAGTCCGCGCGAAGGGGACAATCACTTGAGTGCCCCGCCGCACTTTGCATAAAATTAATATCGGCCCTCCTCCGCGGGCTTGTGTACCGGGAAGCAGGGAAACAGGGATGCTGGGATGCTTCCGACAGTTCATTGCGAGTGTTTTAACGGCCGCCACATCCGCCGCTGGCCAGCTTTTCCTTCAAGTTTTATTTTTCGGTTTGTCCGCTCGCATAATTCGCTTTTTTATGTTAACTTTGCCATTTCAAATATTTAATTTTAAAAAATAATTTATTCATTTCCGGCCAAGCGGGAGGCCCTTCCTGTTGATGACTTTCCTTGGCTCGGCGACCGCAATTCCATTTGCTTTGTTTCGCCCCCCACCGGAATTGCGAGGTGTTTTTTATATATATTTTTTGGGAAGGAAATGGAAACCAAAACCCAAACCAAAACCGAAGCCGAAAGCGAAAGCAAGCTGTAATCAAAGCGCGGCTATTGATGTCCTCTCCCCCAGCCGGGAGTCTGGAGAGGAATCACCATCGTCAGCTGGAAGTGTAAGCGAGCCCTGGCCAATATGAATTTAAATAAGGCGAGAAATATGAGGGGTTCCCCGGACCCCATAAGCTTTGTGTTTGTGCAGCGAGAACTCATCTTACGCTTATCGGAAATAGAACGATTTATGTAGATAAGATCTGCTTGTTTTCTCATATTTTTTTTATTATGCCAACCAACCTTCAGTGTTCTCCATATAATCACAGTCTCCATATCAACATCATAACCACAGCGACATTAAATCAGCTTGTTAACAACCACACACGTACCTTCAAGCGATGCCGCTTTTCAATGCAGGTATTTAAATTACATCAACGGACCGGCGATTAAAATGCTGTGAAAATGCAACCGGCTTTCGAGCGCTTTTCCACCTTTCCCAGCCTCTCCTGCTCAATGGCCAATCAAAAAAATGCAACTGGATATCAATCAAAAGTGTAGTCCAAGAGAGTGATTAATGAGAACATATTAACCGCGCGAGAGTTGAGCGAATCTTTCGTTAGAATGTGTGTTCGCTCTCGCTTAATGGGTTAAACCGTAAAAATCACTCATACGCCATGTGCGACGGCCTCCAGTGGCAGCGGCATTTTGAAAAATGCACACACTTAACTGCAGCGAAATCAACCAAAATTGATTGCTCTCATTTGTGCCCAGCTTAAAAATGCATTCGATTTAATTATCGCGTATAAATTTCAGGCCCAGCTACAGAGCTACCCATTCCCAAACCCAAACCCAAACCCATTCCCAATCCCCAATCACAATCCCCAATCCCCAATCCCAATCCCCAATCCGTGGAATCCAAAACCAAACCAATCAGCAGCAGCCGTCAATGTTGTTGCTGCAGTTAATTGTGCGGCTTTTCTGGAATCGAAATCGGAATGAATCGCAATGAAGGGGCATTCGAGCGGGTATTTGGCTTAGGGATGGCAGAAAGTGTCGATATATCGAAAGTCAATGTACAGGGTAAGCCTAGATTAAGCTATTATTGTGAGGAAAACTATAATAAGCTAAGGCATAATTTAATTTTAAAGATGTGATAAGCAGAGTGTAAAAAAAGTAACATAAATTAAATAACATTTTCGGATATGTGTCTAATATTATCGATAATATCGATAAATGTTAACCTCCTTGATCAGACATACATATGTATGGTGGAGTTTATGAAGTTCGACTGAACTATGACTTTCAGATGGCTAAACGGGTAACACTAGATAGGAACGGTCTTTAGTTCATTCATTATTATTAAATGTAATATTTCCCGATATTTTGATCTTGCATATTGAAAGCTTTAGGATATTTTCGATATAATATTTTTTTTCGATATATCGTTACCAACTTGTCCCGTCGCTCGGGATGTATGTACCATCCCAAACTGAGTGCAACTAAGAGTATTTTGTGACTTTAATGGGCTTCCGGAACAAAAATAAACCAAGTTCGGGTATTGTCTTGTGCATTATGAGGGGCATTAATGGATCTGGGAGCATACATGACATATACCTCTTCCAGCTCGCCATTTGCTTTGTTTTTTTTTCCTCTGTCTATTCTCTATTCAAAATGTATTTACCGAAAATTTAATTACTGAAATTTATTCCTAGTCACGTTTTTGGCATTGTGGCTTTTCGATTTTCCAGCAGCTCTCTCTCTATCTCTCTCTCTCTCTGTCGGTATCGGTCTGTGTTTTATGTTGGAAAATGTTGACAATTAACGATTTAAATTGCGTATACGCCGCATCAGCCGAATGCAAAGTAAAAAGCATTTTAAAAGTTTTTATTTTAATAAAATGCTTTTCACTCCACCACCGCCTCTCTGTTTTAGCCCGGCTAATAATAACTTTATGTGAGAGTGGAAACAACAACAACAAATGAGCCATGCAACATTTTAATGAAGTCAAAAATATGTGAGATTTTATTAGTGCATTTTATTGTTTATACATACTCGCTTGTGGGTGGCTTAGTTTTCCTTTTGTTCGGCTGCCTTTTGCGGCCATAAATAATGCGTAATGAAGGTGGGTAGGGAGTGGTAGAGGGGTGACTGGTAACGGGGCGGAGAGTAAATCACTTTGTTAAGCTTTTTCAAAGTGTTTTTGCGAATTTTACCAAGTACCCTAGAATTCAGGCACTTTGAAAGGTATATAAGACTTGCACAAAGGGTTCCTAATATTATAGTTTATATATTTAATATTTTTTCACTTAGATTGTAGTGCCTATTTATTTATTTATGAATTTATTGCTGCACTTTCTCCCCTCACTAGAGGGTAATTACGGTGCCATCAGCTTTCCCTAACAGCTCAACACATTTTATGTAAAATGTTGAGCACTTTGGCGTGCATATGAGCCTGCTTTTTTTTTTAATTAGCCTGCATTTTATTGCGAACCTCGACCCGCCCCCTGCCACCGCCGCCGCCGCCGCCTTTTTCCACCTCATTAGCCCCACATGGGGGCGGGAGGGGTGGGAGGGGCGTGCTGCCACAACAATACATCATTTAAGCCTTCATTAGTTTATCGGCCAACGGCAACTGTTGGGCTGAAAGTTATTAGCGACAGTTTAAAATGAAATTGGCCGGAGTTTTATTTTATCGTTGTATTTTTTTTTCCCCCCCATCGGCAGCCATCGCCGTTGTCGCCGTTGTTTCGCTTGTTAGCATATTCATTTGAAAGTTAATGAACTCGTCAATTAATTTTCCATTGTTTGAGCAGCCGCTGGGCAATGACAAATAATTCAATATTAATATCCCGTGTCGGCCTCTGTTCGGGGGGCAAAGGGAGTCGGGAGTTTAAATCATTAACGCCCGAAGAAACTTAAAGCCGACTTTTATTTCCTTGAGGCCGAGTTTAATTATGATTTATCATCATCATCGATGGGCGAAAGACAAACACACCGAAAGTTTACACAGGCTGGACAATGTAAATATCAAATATAATTAATAGACACAACGACGCTGCTTGGCACAACAGTTTGTTAGTTGAAATTAGTTGCAGTTATTAATTTCAAATGGTTTTATTATTTTTGTGGGTATTTGGAGGGGGTAGAAGTGGTGGGATTCTGTAAATCAAAAGCAACTTAAATTTAAATTAAATCCTGGCTTTCATTCTGAACAGTGGTGTCCACAGGCCCAGATTCGTGAGGCAGCCAATTTCTTTGCAGAATGTATGCCAGGCACTAAGGTGTTCACATTGTTATTTTGTGACTAAAACTATATACTTTTAGAGTTTCATAGCTTTTTTTGTAGTCATAGCTGTTACTTATGGAATATTACAAAATATGTTTGCTATTTCATACGCATATCTAGCCACTTTGTTATATTTTTTAGGCAAAAAATGCATTTATGGCATGTCAATAAGGAATTAGGTATATATTTTGAATATTCATTAAGAGCTCTTTAAAGCATTTGTTCTCCCGAACCCCGATAAAGTCGGAATGTTCTCAACCTTGCAGTTGTGTGTGTGAGAAACTGTAAATTGTGCTTAGAAATGAGTAAAAAAATAGCTAAGATGTTCGGTTTAAACTGTTTGTAGCTAGTCCCTATATTTTAAATATTTAATATTTAATATGTTAATTAATAGGAAATATATGTTATATCCTAAACAAAAATAGAAGCATAAAATATTGTATTTAACTCTAAAAAAAAAGCTAGAATAAGCTACTAAGTTACCAGGTGACATCACTAATTCTTCTGTTCTCTTTTGCCCACACAATCCGTGTGCCGGTCGGAGAATAGGGCCGTGCGGACCACTGATTTAGACAAACTAGGTCTCCCGACCGCAATGGAGCTCGCTGCTCATTATTCTGGAGTCTGCCTGGAACTCAATCCTCAATCAGATGCTCATGCATTGGCTATCGACTTTCCAGCCCTCTCTTTCGCTCTTATCAGGCCCTCTCTCTCTGTTTTTACCCCCTTTCTCTGTCTCTCTCTCTCTCTCTCTTTTACTCGCATAAAAACCACGCAATTTGCTACACTTTTAACACTTGCACGGCTCAATGAAGTGCAACGAGACGCACTCAACTAACCGAGCCCCCACCGAAGCCGCCGTCCCTGGAACTCAAAGCAAAAGGCTCCAAAGAACAGAAAAAGCGGGTGAAAGATAGGGGGGAGTGAGAGGCAGACACACAGAGTGGGGAAAAGGGGGGAAAGCAGGGGGGGGGGGCCTGGAAGAAATGGAATCTGAAATGCTTTTGCTTTTGCAGAAGCAAGCAAGCAATTCAAACCAACCGAAGGCCGCATGATTCTGCGGTTGCCCCACTCTCTCGGCATTCCGTCCCCCCTCTGGGCACCACCCATGGTCAGTGTAATCGAATCTCTGCTTCCATTGCAGAGAGTACCCCCCCTCAGCGACCCCTCTTGGCTGGCTTTTATTTGCCTGGCTTTTCATTTGGCAGTCAACGCTACGCTTTCGCGCTTTTCAACGTTAACGACTACGTGCCGCAGTTTTAACTGCCTTTTACCTATAGGTACCCCCCCTTGCAACCTCTCCTACCTTTTGGCTTTCAGCAGCCCTTTGGCACCACTAGGCCCTTGCCTTGGAGTGACCCGCATGCGGTCCATGGGCAATTCAACACAACAACTAAAAAAGGCGGCCTCAAATTGCAGCAAAGAAAGACACAGATACAGATACAGATACAGATACAGATGCAGATACAGAAATGGGATTCGAAACAGAGAAGTTGCCATAAAACGGCGCCTGCCATGGCACAAGCCACGCACCCCTCCCTGGGGTAAGGGACCAACCGCCTCCCCCCTTAAGTGTTTTGCGTTAAAAGTCCACATTAATACTGCGCCCCCCAAAACAAACATGAGGGAGAAATTATAAACTAACCCAAAAACAAATTCGAATTGGAAGTAATTAACACTTGCCTGCTGTGGCAGAGGGGGAGGCGGTGGCAGACAGACAGGCAACAAATCGCTGCAACTTATTAACAGTCCCCCACCCCCACCAGCTAGAGCCACAGCCATTTCCATTTCCATTTCCATTTCTGGAGGAAAAAGGGCCATCAAAATGCTGCCTGGAAATTAATTTGTGTGCGTGTACCATGGGGGACTCCCCGATGGGTTCACACACACACACCACACACACCCAATCGAACTCCAGAGGTGACTAGACTCTCGTGAAACTCATGGCTGGGAAGTTACCTGTGGAAAAATACAACTTTTAGCCCAACCAAAAAGTTAGCACAAATATTATTTTTTTAAGTTTTGCCAAGCCCTTTGTTCCCCACTTAAGTCCTTCAAGTGGATTCGCTTAAAGGGGGAAAACTTTTCCCCCAGCAAAGAGCAAATATTGTTTCCTTTTGTCATTAACTGGGCTTAAAGTAAGTCGAGGGAATGAGATAATAAAATAAGGCAAAGATATGAAATAATGGTGTATTAAAGACATACTGCTTAGAGGAAATAGTTGTGACAATTTCTTTTTTAAAATCTAAGTATTTCCAGTGTTAAAGTAAGAAGTTAAATAACTTTGGTAACAGTTACCAACTTATTTTTCAACTTTTGGTACATCTTTCAGTGTGTTCTGGGACTTGTAATGGGCCTCTGACTACTGTATGTGCCGCCTGCTGGCCCTCCTCTCTCTCCCCCAGACCCATGACCCATCTAATTTTCTTCATTAACACACACCACACACCACACACACACAGTGACTCAACCGACCCACACACACACTCGAACACTCGGCTATGCACATGGCAAACCTGGCCACGACAAAATGCTTTAATAGTTTTTCCTTGCCTTTAATTTATGGGAATTTTCAAGACAGCTAACGAGGTGGCAAGCTGTGGTTGGGGGCAGGGGCACGGACGGTGGCAGAGGGGAAACACACATTGTAAACGAGGCTCTGCGACAACGCCACTCGATTTGTCACCCTCTTCCTTCGAATTTATTTGGATCGCAATGAAAATGGCTTTTAAATGAAGTTCTGTGCGGCGGCTTCTCGGGGGGGGGGAAATGAAACCGAAAACTAACTAACCAAACATTATTTCATGTTCCTTCCTGCCTTGACGCACAGAGAGAGAAATTTAAGCAAGGAAAATGTTAAGGAAAATGTGGGAAATAGTACAAGAGAAGCAATACAAAATAGTATCTACATATTAAGGAAATATATCTGATTTCCTGGAAAGACGCCGCAAGGAGACACCATAAAGTAGGCAATGCTTTTTACCCACCAAGGGTCGGATAATCCCAGTTTCTGTTTTCACCGTCTAGGGATTTTATTGAGAGGAACATTTTGAACCCCATTTTATATAATTTCTTTATATTATCTCCAAGAGCTAGTTCCAACTAAGCATATGCTCTGCCTTGTCACAGTTAAATACATAAAAATATGAATTTATCGCTAATAGAGACCTTTCTATCGAAAGAATCGATAAACCGATATGTAGTGCCATCCCTATCCCCCAACTCTCTCGGTGTATATCGGTGTAATCGCTGTTGTTTGCTGCGCCTTTTGTTGCTCCGTGCTCCGTGCACCGTGCTCCTCGTGCTGCGGCGTAGAACAAAGCATTTGGCAATTAAAATACCGCCGGACGGCGGCTTTTCACAGGTGGCCACAGGTGGGCAGCCAGACCGCAGAGGAAAAGCAGGTCGCTGGTCGCTGAGAAATTGCATTTTCATTGACTCAATTGGGCAAGTGCGCAGCTGAGATATTGAGCGACTGAAGCCGCAGGAAAATGCCGCTGAAAATGGGCGAAAATGGGGGGCAGGTTAAAGTGTTGCAACATCGCAGCATAAGTCAACACTAATTGCAATTTGCAGCTAAACACGGGTACACAGAGAGTGAGTGAGTGAGTGAGTGAGTGAGTGAGGGAGAGAGAGAGATAGAGCAAGGATATCCCTGTCGGAGAGCGACCAGGACAACGAGCACAAACGGAACTTTGCCATTTTCAATCCCAAAGAGAACGAGGATTTTTTCAGTTCCCCGCTGAATGGAACGAGCAAATGAATGACGGACTAAATGAATGAATGAGTGCGCACACACACACACACACACTGTGAAAACACTCATAAAAAAGCATAGAGTAAACATAGAGAATATGGCGAGAAGACAGCACTCCGAGAAGCATGCTTTTTTTTGCAGTGTGAGTGCGAAATAGAGACGCTGCAAATTTAATTTGCACAGCTCAATGCAAATGAAAAGAAGTGACAAGCCAGGAATTCAAAGCCAAAGCCAAAGCCAAAAGGAGCCACAGGACTTGAATGAGTATCGCGAATAATTAGTGAATATGAACTTGAGTCCGAGCCTGTACAAGGCACAAATGTGACTCAGAACTTAAATAGATAGATAGATACTTTGTGTCATTACAAAGATTCGTTTTTTGTATCTTTTCGTGACTGCGAATCAGGGTCGAGTCGTAACACGTATATAATCAGAGTTCAGAGTCACTTAGGTACCCATGAATCATTCCTATAATTTACCCATAGTTTCCCACGACCACCTCATGCATGGTACTTATCTGCATAATGCACTCCATTGAGCCCAGGTTCCAGAAAAGTGAAAACCATTCGGGGGAAAAATATACAGAGAGCAAGCAAGTATTTTCCGGGGCCCAGGATCTCAAAGGCAGAGGAACTTGAACCAAAACCAGGACCAGAGGGTAAACAATATAAAAGCAAACAAAAGGAAACGCAAAGAAAACAAAGCACATTCAGCCGACAGAACAAAAAAAAGAAGAAAATGAAGAAAAGCAATGGAAATTTCAGTGTTCAGAGTGAAAAGCGAAACAAATTAATTGAAATGTGCTTTTTGGGGATACAGGAAAATCAGTAGCCACATCTGGACTTTTCTTTAGTTCCGAAACAATCTCCTGCAAAATGGTATTAACCCATTACAATCCAAGCTCTTGTGCCGCCATATGCAAGTGCTTTGAGCCATAAATTTGCCTACAAAGAGCACTGAGCCGCAAAGGAAGCCATCAGATTGGACGACCAAAGACTATTTCCTTGCCTTTTCTGCGGTTTTTTTGGTCAGTTGTTTGAGATCATAAATAACAATTTAAATTTTATAACGAAAACTAATTGGGGCAACATCACCAGCAGTGGCAGCAGCGGCAGCGACGATGACGACAGACCCGACCCGAGCTCTTTGAAGTGCCTCAGTCTCTCTCTCTCTCGCTCTCTCTCTGTTG
This sequence comes from Drosophila baimaii, assembly GCA_018874675.1. Classification (NCBI taxonomy): domain Eukaryota; kingdom Metazoa; phylum Arthropoda; class Insecta; order Diptera; family Drosophilidae; genus Drosophila; species Drosophila baimaii. Next base: position 4,513 of record JAEIIU010048848.1, on the reverse strand, counting down.
GCCACAACTGCAAGCAACAGCTGCTGCTGAGGCTGGCCAAAAAAGCCAAAAATAGCCGTAAAAACATGACTCGATGCGACGCGGCGGCCGGCGGTCAACCACTTCCACTTCCACCTCTATGTTGAATCCCCACTTCCAAATGGCAACCCAGAGCGGTCCACGTGTGGGCGGAGCTTGTTTCGCGCAAAAGCCAAAATAGATCTGCTCTAAAAGGAACTGCCCCGAATCCGAGGTACCTATAAATGGCAATCACCATTTGTCTGGGCCACATATTTATGGTCCTCCGCCTTATTAAGCTGTTATTTGTATTGTTAACTTAACAACTTGACACTGTCGAGAGTTAATTTAAGTTGGCTATTAATGGCTTGTCTATATTGTTTTGGCTTAAATCAGGTTCTCGACGGCGATCCGTGGCACTTTGCAAAAAGCAATGCCACTGAAGTGTGACGTCAGAGAGGCGGATTCTAGAGAATGCAAAAACAAAATGCAAGGAAGGAGCAACGCTCATGATCATGATCCATTGTTTGCACAGCTCTTTTCTTTGTATCTTGTGCCCAACGCTGCTCTTAAACATTAATACAATATTTGGGTAAAATACAAGCTTCTCGAGAATGCAAAAACAAAATGTGTGAAAGGAGCGATGCACAAGAAAATCATTTGTTTGCTCGCACAGTCTGTGACGAAGGTAATTATAGGTTTCCTCTTTTTTTTTCTATCGGCACAATGGCTCCTTCTATTATATCTCCTGCCCACCGCTGCTCTAAGGCATTAATACAATTGTTTGACTAATATATAACCTTCTCGAGAATGCAAAAACAAAACGTATGGAAGGAGCGACGCTTATGATCAAAAGGGAAATTTGCTCGCACATTCTGTGACGAAGGTAATTATTATTTTTATTTTTTTCATATCTATACAGTGGCTCCTTCTGTTATATCCCCGGCCCACCTCTGCTCTAAAGCATTAATACAATATTCGGCTAAAATATAAGAACCTCCGCTTCCCCCCTGGACGAAGCCACTTAGCAACAAGGCCAAGTTCTCCTCTTTTTTTTTGGCCCCTTTTGCCTCAGTGTGAACCCGTTCAAAGTTGAAAGCCAGACAAGAAGCTGTTGGTGGCTCTTAAGGGGGCGTGGCAACTACCGACGCGAATCGCTGCTGCTGCTGCTGCTGGTGCAAAATGCTTGCGCAAATTAAAAAGTAATTGCTTGAGAAAAAGTCAGAAACAGAAAATATGCAACAAACAGCGGTGGCAAGTCGCGGCGGGGCGGGGGAGCTGAGCCTCGAGTTTGTGCAGTTGAAAGGTTTCGAGTTGCTAGCTAAAAGCCAAAAAGTCATCAACTTATCGTTGTTTTTCGGCCAAGACCGGGGACTAAGACCCCGGCTAACAGGCAGATGGGGGGCAGGCAGAGATGTGTTCAACAATAGAACCCAAGTTGCAGGGTGTTTTGCTCTCTTCTTGCCGTGTGGCAGGCCGAGTTCGGCGGGGAGGGGAAATGCTCGGGGGAGCAATTAAACAGAGGGAAAAGTGATGAATCAAACGAGGAACTGCAGCTGGAAGCTGGAAGCTGGAACTGGAGTGCTGCAGAAGCCATTATGGGGGCTACTATGGCTGGACAGATGGAAAGGATCGGCGGGAATTCCCCCGAGAGGCAACAAAGTCCAGTTTTCCATTTTTATTGCAAGAAACAGGCTATAGAATGTTATAGAAATCATGCAAAATATAGGCCAGGGATATCGACAGTGTTTCGATATATGTAAATCGATATTTTTAAATGCCGATATATAAGCGATAAGTCGATATTCTGCTCGAAAGGAAGGAATCCTAGCTAAATTTTAACAATTAATGTTTGACAAATAATATGTATCAGCTGATAACAAATTCAGTTTCCAAGATGTTTTAAATATAGTTTGAAAAATAATGTAAATAAATAAACATACATTTTCGAATATTTATCTAATATTATCCATAATATCGATATTTTAACATAAATGCGATATTTTTCGATATATCAAATTTCAATATATCAAACTTAACGACATTTTCTATAAGATATTTAGCTCCTTATTGACTTTTTATATGAGACTTTTCCCCTCGCTAAGCATCCCTAATCTAGACCAGAATTTATACACACTCATCAGTAGCCCCCTGTACCCCCTTGTGTCTAAACCAAAACTAAATATTAATTTATTCCAAAAGGGCGCTCCCTCCTCCCGCCCTTGGTTGTATTTATTAAATTGTATTTCTCTTTTGGGGTAAAACTAATTATGCCAGAGTCACTCTAAAAATACAAGGAAAACTCTAAACTAGTCCCGACTCAATTTGCATCCACTCCCAGGCGAGGCGTACGTGCTCGGCCTGGCTAATTCCATTCGGGCCGAGAATGCTTTGAGCTCAATTAGATGAATCCTTTTGTGCATTCCAGTGATGCGTACTATTTAAGACTCGCATGTTAAGGACACTCAGGCTCCGCATTTCCGCCCATTTCAAACAAAGTGTGTAATTCCCCCCATTTGGGCATTTCTTGAGCGCTTAAATTCCGGGCATTCGGTGGGGACAAATCACACATCCATAACCCGGAATCCTGACCAGCCCAGGCGGCATGCAAATTAAGTACAGTCTCGAGTCCTGCCACTACACAAATGACACTCATTATGCACTTCCGCGCTCTGTTCTCGCTAAGTTCTTTTCCCCGGATTATTTTTTTGCAAAAATACTTTGCCGCTGCATACTTTCAGGCGCCCCGCCTTGCCACCCAAGCAGAGCAAAGGAAACAACACGAGCAAATCCAACCAAATGGAAGCTGCCACCATTTTATCACATTGACACGCCACCCCGTTGCCCCGTTGCCCCACAAGGATGCAAGGATGCAGGATGTTGTGGTTATGCAATAAAATGTAGCATTTTGCTTTCGGTTTGCCAGAACCCAGAGTTGGTTCGAATTGAGAGTCCAGAGTGCTCCGAGTTGCATACATATGTGCAACAATATAGCTGCCAACCGCTAGGTAACTCCTGCCATTACTGCCACTGTTTCAGCAACTGTTTTAACTGCACTGCGAGAAATTGAGGTTCTTTCAGAATTTATGATCTTTCAAGTAATATCCATTAAAGCAGAATTGAGACACGGAGCTGTTTTGGCAGTGAGCCTTGTCTTCCTCATCAAAAAGCGATGATAAAGCTTGCTAGCACTCATTTTGCAGCCTGAACTCTTTGGGAATTATAGTGCACAGAAAGAGGTAAGTACAGCTTTTTACTTTGTTTTCTATTTATATTTATCTTTATCTATTAAATAGTTTACACATACCTAACCTTTAAAAATATATTTAAAACTATAAAATAAGTATTCAAAATTATGTTTATTAAAATGAAAATACAAGAAGCAACTAGTGATTATAATAATTCGTTTAATTTCTTAAATAAATTAAGCCTCTTGACTTGACTCTCTCGGAGAGAGCTGCTTATTTTTGCTCTCCCAAAAAACGTTCTTCTCAGAGAGCGAGCGCCTCTCTTTCGTTTTGTCCGCTTATTCTCTCTGGGAGACCCAATGGAAGAGCTCCATTTACCAGCTCCAATATATTTGTTTCAAGTGCACCACTGACACTGCAACTTAAGCAGTACTGCCACAATTTGTTGCAAGTCAGTTGCCGGTTGCCCAGGACTCCTGCCCGGGTATTCTGTATAAATTTGTAGCTCCGCTTACCACCTCGCCCCCGGACTCCCCGCCCTACCCCCGGACACGTTAAATGCGCACAGCTGCCGGGATTACCAGGCGGAATTTGCAAATGTAAACGCGGCGAATTAGTCGCGCCCCCGAACATTCCGAACACCCCTCGCAACACCCTCGCAGCACACACACAGCCAGAGAGAGAGACGGCGAGGGAGAGCGAGCGAGAGCGAGCGAGAGGGAGAGGGAGAGGGGGTATAGTAAACATATGAAAATCACACACAAATAAATGTAATAAAGAAAGCGGCATCTCAATGAGGGACGCGGGACGCAGGACAATGTCCCCTTGGCTTGTTGGTTTCCCCTGGCTGTCCCGGTCACTCCTGCCACCCCTGCCTGGGCCTCGGCCTTTGGTCCTGCAATGCAGCCTGCCAAAAATTTAACAGATGTCTCGCATTAGATGCGCTTCACTCGACCCCAGAGACCCGCGAGCGGTGAGCCAATGAGCCACTGCGACCACAGTGGGCCATGCGGGCAGTTTCGGTTGTGGAAAATAGGCTATCGGAAAGCCTAGGTGGGCAGGCTGTGGCCCTTACAGCTCCAGGTGCTTCTTCCTTTCTTACAAAAAAAAACAACGACACTGAAATTGTATGTCAAAAAGTCAGCGGTTGTCACTGTATACCTACAAGAGAGACTTTGGTCAGACTGCGAAGTTGCTCTTTCGGTTTTATCTTGTGCCCAACGCTGCATTAAATTATAATAAAATAGTTATTTAATTCATTATAAAAAACAAGTAAGAAAAGCTAACTTCGGGCGGAACCGAAGTTTATATACCCTTGCAGATAATTT
>JAEIIU010048844.1:0-11770 GCA_018874675.1 Drosophila baimaii | reverse complement strand
AATTTTACATTTTGCATACATTTTACATTATACATGTTATATTTTATCAAAATCTTTTATAATAAGTAACCAATTGTCTGCAAGGGTATATAAACTTCGGTTCCGCCCGAAGTTAGCTTTTCTTTCTTTTTTTATTATTGTATTATTCTTTTTTATTATCTATTTTTTTTTGTCTGCATTTTGGTTTAATAAAATTGAAGACCGCAAAATGCCAGCTGCCATTTGAAGCGTTTTGCTGTCATTAAAAAGCATCACGAAAGTGAAAACGCGACTGCTGACGCAGGCTGCTTTGGCCTTCGCGCTTCCTCTCACTCCCTTTGTCTGCCCATTGCTGCCACCTCTATCTCTGTCGCCCACATACGACTGCCTCCTTTCTATATTGGGGCTGCACTGGAAAAAACTATAAAATAATGTCTGCAAATCTCAGTAAAAATGTTATAAAATTGTAGGTTTCCTTTTTTAATTTATTAATTGTTGTAGGTAGGTTGTAGGTTTCCTTTTTGAATTTATGAACCTATTTTTCTTGCCCATCTCTTAGCGAAATTTCTTCCCAAAAGAAATGTATTTAATTATTATTTTGCGGCATTTTTATCTCAGTGTAGCTAAGGCTGCTGGTGGGTTATAATACTGCTGAATGCTGACTGTAGACTGCTGACTGCTGCCTGCTGCCTGCTGCCTGCCGACTGCTGACTACTCATCTGCTGACTGCTCATTGCCAGTGACGTTGACAGTAATTTGCACGAAAAGTGCAACCGCAGCACGAGGCGTGAGTCGCGTTAATGTGCGTGTGACAGAGACGGGATAGAGGGATAGAGGGGGGACAGCGACGATGCCTCTATGATGATAATTTCGCGAACGACGATGATGATAATGCTGCGAAAGATAATGATGGCGTGGCGATGCCAGCTAGCAGCAGTCGTCGTCGTCGTCGTCGGGCACGTGCAGCTAAACAAAGTGTCACACCCTGCACGAAAGCGAGAGAGAGCGCGAATTGCATGCAGCATCATCGCGGGGTAGTGGGGGCGCATCATTTCCGTTTCCGTTTTTGGCAATCAGCTGCTGTTGCTGCTGGCCAGGATTACACCCTTCTCGCCACCGTATAACCGTATAATTTCAAGCTTTGTCCGCTCAACTTTCACAGTGTCTCCGCTCTGCGGTTTAGTGGGTTGGCAATGGCAGAAGCACACGGGTGGCACTGCTTAATTAATTGCCTGTTGCAAGGTGAGACAGTAATGCAGCAGGGAGCAGCATGCACCAGCAGTAGCAGTAGCAACAGCAGCAGCAACAGTATAAGTAACCAGAGAAACTACAAGAGCCACGTCCCACTAATTACAGGAATATAACCCAAAAATAATTCTCAGTTGATAAACAAAGAGTTTGGCCTTTAAATTCAAGTGTTTATTAACGTTATTAATGCCTTAAAAATTTTAACCAATATATTAAATAAGATTTTTGTTAAAGTAACGCATTTCAATAACAATTTTTTATCGTTTCTTCCAGGACCCGAGGGCTGTAACCTCTTCATTTACCATTTGCCGCAGGAGTTCACCGACACGGATCTGGCCTCCACCTTCCTGCCCTTTGGCAATGTGATCTCGGCCAAGGTGTTCATTGACAAGCAGACGAGCCTGTCCAAGTGCTTCGGTTTTGTGTCCTTTGACAATCCGGACTCGGCCCAGGTGGCCATCAAGGCGATGAACGGCTTCCAGGTGGGCACCAAGCGTCTGAAGGTGCAGCTGAAGAAGCCCAAGGACTCGAAGCCATACTAGCGGGTCGGACTCCCAAATAGTAGACCTCCCACCAAGATCGACGGGTAGAGACCGACCGACCGAGAGAGAGTAGAGAGAATACTGAGATTTGTGAAATATGGAGTAGTCAATGAATGAAGAGTTGCCGTGTAGAGCGCGTGCGCGTTGCAAGAGCAACCCGATGCAAATGCCAACGTTGTACGTATCTTGAAAATACAAAAAAAAAAAAACAAAAAACAAAAAACAGCAAAAGACATGAAAAATCTGTGCCAAAATGAGACAGCATCACCTATGATTTAGCACGTTATATGTTGAATTAAAAACGAACAAAAAAATACAAAAAAAGAATACAAAAAACAAACCATAAAAAAAACACAAAAAAAAAGGAAGAAACGAAGAATACACACGTTAGACCGTAGATTAGTTAACTTTCTGTTGAAGATCCCCTTCACACTATCATCTTTTACGACTTGTTTTCCTATTTTTAAACTATCGTACGAGTTGGTTGAACCATCGCTTTTTTTTATTACATATTTTGTACACATACTCATGACTCACATACACACACACACACACAAAACTAAACAATAAATAAAAAAAGGAAAAAAGAAAACAAACAAAAAAAATACAAAAGATCTGTTCAGAGTGTTAGTTTATAAGTTTTTGATATATCTGATAATTTTATACGCACTCTTTCTCTGTTTGATTTGTTCATCTCTCATGTTGCAAGTCACAATGAAGTTCTTACTATAAACATATATATATATATATATGTATGATATATATATATATACTAGATCTAGTTACAAGTTACTCGTTTTGTTCAATGGATTATCTCTCTATATATATACCATATGCTATGGCAGGCATAATTAGTTTTTAGTTATATATGATTTGTTAATTCTTCCAACTAACTCACATTTTTATTTGTACTGAAAAAAAAGAAATGTTTCTGTTACCCACACCACACACACACACCACCATCCTTATTATTATTAGTTATAATAATTACTTAAACTTACGCTTCGCACAGTGTTGAAATGCGATTTGTAAAGAGCTTTGCGTAAAAAAGACAATACTACACACACAAACCAAATGAAATCAAAAAAACAAATACGAACAATTTGTTACTCATGGAGTTTACTTTATTTTTTAGTTTTTTCTTCCAAATTTACACAAATCTGGTATTATAAAATTATACATATACTATTCATTTCTTGTAAACTTATTGTTTCAGTTAGTTCCTTTGGCTCTGTGTCCTTGCACATCTTTGAAGTAGTGGATGAGTGCACATATTGTAGCATAATTTGTTTATGTAAAACATCACAACAAACACACACACACAACACACATATGTAAAGAACTCATTGAACTACATAAAACATATCTCAATAAAGTTTTGTTCTCTGTTTCAAATGCACAACAAATATATATACATAATCTCTGTATTTAAATCGTTGTTTATTATTATTTGCTTATCTTATATATTATTATTATTTAATTTCAGAGGTTTCCCCGCTTAAACACACCACTTACCTATATAAAATAGTTGTATAATAATTAATAATGCTTTACTTTTGTATCCATTAGATGCCATGTTGACGTCAGCTGAAGTTTTACCCTTCAGTTTTTATAATTTGGCGAGGCAAAGTCAAGTGGTAGTTGTTGCAGGCCGCCAGCTGAAAGGTGAGTGTTTTTAAGGCCCCAAAAAAATATATGTTCTTATTTTAACAAATATATTTCTTCTCCTTTCAGTTGTATGCTATGCTTAGGTCCCGAAAACTTGTAAATATATCATGCGCTTGAGTCTCGAACATCTAAGAAAAACCAAAAAATATTGAAACACCTATTCATTTGCTGTTGCATACAAATTTTCAACAACTGTAAATTCGAACACTCTGTACAAAAAATCGATCTTCAAAATTATTGTACAATAGCCAAGAAAAAACAATTTTATTATAAGCTTTTAAAGCTTGCTATTTTTAACAAAGAAAAAATTTATACAAAAAAAAGAATCGGAATACAATTTTTAGTTCTGGTTTGTGTTCAAATTAAAAAAACAATTATGTTATAGCTGAATAAAAGCATTGACAAATCAAACGGAGAGATTAGCTAAATTATTTTCCGTTTTTAACCAACATTGGAGGTTTACTTTCGGTCAAAGCTGTGTGCATTTTACATAAACTATCTGGATGTGGCTTTAAAAATAAACAATTTCAATGCAGAATAAAGAGAATCATTCGTCTTAGGTCTAAGCTCAATGATATGAATTAATGTTCTGTGTGTAATTAAATGTGTAATTATAAAAGTTAGCCGTTAAGTGTAATTTTTTAGAGAAACAAAGCAAGGCTGTGTGTTCTGACTAGATATTAAGCGATCTTCACTAACCGATAATTACAAATTAATATGCAATTTGATAAGAATGGAATGGAGTATAAATTAGTTGGGAAAAGCGCAGAGATATTTGCTGATGCTAAACGTAATTCTAGTGATAAAAATGCAGTTGATTAAGTGAATGGATTATATGTATACTTTAAGTAAGAAGTGTGTGTGTGAGCAACACTCACCCCCAAACACACACATGCATCAGCAGCATCCAAAAAGAATAAGTAAATCAATAAAAGGTGTCATGATTTTTATAAAAAAAAAGAAATAATAAAAAAAAATCTCGTTTTTACTGGAAATAAGTTACACAAACTGGCGTTTGGATAATTTATCAAAAAATGTCTTGAGCCAGAGAGAAAGTTTGCAATGAAAAACTTTCTTGGAGCAAAAATAAACCTGAAATGAAAAGACGTACAAAATGTTGACGACTGCCAGAGAGAGAGCGAGCGAGAGTGGTAGTAACTAAAGGAAAACTTCAACAATAAACGAAATATTTTGCTAAACTTGCGATTTGCATATGAGAAACTTTATGCCAATTGTGTAGGGGCAGAGGCGGCAGCTCGAGGGTGCTGGAGCCTGGTGAGATCCTGGATTCTAAAGCGATACGGGGAGAGGGAGAGAGAGCAAGCAGGACGTGTAAACAAATTTACCAACTACGTGACGCAGCAAGTTCGTTCCGGTCCCAGTTACTCCTATTCCTCCTATTCCTCCGCCCTCTCGGGCATTGCATAATCCAAATCCAAGTCAAGTCTTAACGCAAGATTTATTCCCATTTAAATCATGCGTGGCAAAGTTTTCTCCAAGCAAATGCCAACCGTAAAGAGGGGAGTCGTCGGCAACGGCGCTTACACGGCAATAATTTCGTCTTGGCATATATTTTGGCATTTGATTAAGCCAACAACTTTTTGGCCGCATCTTCGATGAATAAATGCATGGCAACAATAGTGTAAGAGGTAAGAAATTGATTGTTGGCTTGGGATAAGCGGCTCATTGATCACCACCGCTGATGGCTGTAAGGAAAATCAGGCAATGGGGATTTCAAAGTTTTTAGGAGAAGGCAAAAGGGTAAGAATCAAGTTGGAAATCCATCTTCAGCTATTTGTTCCATTTTATTATTTACCAAAATACATACATGTTCAAGCCATAAACAACTTCAAGGTAAAGGTGGTAAACAAACTTAGTGTATTTATAGATATCTTCCGCTCTCAACCCTAAGATCCTTGAGTACAATTCGTGTGGAGCTAAGACCTTATTTCCCTGGCAACCTCTCAACTAACGCTTAATCGAAATCCCTTCCGTTGCTAATCCCCTCCCCCCCTCCCATATCCCATCAGTTTCTGGTTAACAATTCGCGAGCGTTTGATGAGATCTNTGGCCAAATCGCTATTTAGGCCACTAAATTTGAGCCACATCAGCGAAGCGTGTATTCCATCCACGAGCCTGTGAGATTGGGCGGAGGAGGACATGTTGTTGTGTGCAGCAGGATGTGTTCCAATCTAGACATGAACACATGAACACGGACACGAGCATGGACAATATTTGGGAGGGGGAAGTCGGTGGAAGGGAGGCCTGTGTGGAAAAGCATCGTCGCTGGGGAAACCGAAGCAGATTAGCAAAGTTTGTAATTACGTTGGTAATTGATTAGGTTCGAACAACAAACTGCTAATAAGATTATTGCAGTTGAGAACAAACCGAGCTGAAAAAACAAAACCCAGGCCGACGCCCACAGCCCGCTAAATTATCCTGCAACCGGGTAACGAGAGATGAGAGGGGAAACGGAGTGGTGGCGGGGGGGAGAATACCAAAATGGAAGCGATTTGTGGCACAAGTTTAGCATACAGGAAAAAATAATCTGGCAAAGGAAAATCCTGAAATGCTACGTTAACCTTTTTACCAAATAATCCTCGAATGGAATTCAATATTTAATTTATTAAACCAATACTTTATAATATTATAATTATAACAATTTACTTATATTTTAAATTACTTTATTCAATTCGCTGGTTAAAAAGGCTTTAAAAATGTGAAAATAATAAAAATTATTTTTCATAAAGAATTTCCTGCTTTATATTATTATTTTCTGACTCCACCATAATTTATTTATTGTCCTTAGAGAGGATCTCTATAATCTTACTCTAATTTCCCTGAAATAAATTACCCCTCTTCAGTCACACACATTTCTTTCGAGTGTGATGAGGAGCATCCTTTCAGAGCAATCCCTCTCCTCTCTCCCTTCTGCCGCAGTAACATCCGCTGTTTGTTTGCACAATTTGCACAGCGGGGGGTTTGGTTGGGGCGCAAAAGGAGGGCGTGGCTGGGGCCACAGTAAGCTCACGCAAGCCGGAAGAACAACAATCGACCACCGAAATAACAATGGATTTGGCGCGTTTGCCCGTTTTTGGCATTGGGCGTATTGTTAATGGCATTGCACGCACATCGATGGGGGGTTTCCCCCAAAATCAGAGGAGTAAAAGGGCTGGCAGCCCCTGGAGGGAAGGGAAGAGAAAGAGCTGGAGAGATGGGTTGAGGATGAGGACGAGGATGAATGAGAGAGTGAGATGCACACGGAGAACACAAACAATTTAGCGGCATTGCAACGTGGACAAACAATCTGTGGCCAGAAGGGTTTGTGTTTTCCAAACCAAAGGCGAAACAGCAAAAGACGGCGGCCAGCATGGGGCCTCTCATCCATCGTAGAGGGCAAAATGGTAAGTCGTACCGTGGGATATTGGACTTCCAAGAAGTAGTAGGATTCCACCACAGAATTTTAATAATAGAAATAAGAAATGAGCATAATAAAGAATACTAATTTCTGTAATATTTATGCGTTTATAAAATGTACAAAATGACTTCAATGTCTTGTGCCCTAATGATAATTTAACAGCAAAAGTTTCTGTAAAAAACATATAAATTACAAGATATATTTTGCTTAAGTAATCCCTGTGGTATCTCCTCTCAACTACCAAAGTTATATAGCAGGACATGCTTAGTAGAGCCAACCCCATCAATGTCAGATACACGCAACCGATCAGCTTCAATCTCAACTTCATCGGGAGCGACAACAGCTGATTAAAATCCTTGGCAGTTCGCTTTCCGTTCTTATTGCATCCTGCCCGTCATCGTCATCGATCGCACTCCAAATGGAACTCGAATTGCACTAACTTACGCACACTCTCGCGAAGGCACACACTTTCAGGCCACACAGAAAGAAATGTCTTACACACTTTCTTATTAAGATTGGTTTTCCATTGATCCACAATTTTAAAATAATTTTAGGTAAGGAAACAAATTATTTACCTTTTAAAATTTTTCTTTAGGTATTTAATATTTTCTTAAAAATGCAAAGTTCTAATGCTATTTTTTTCCAGTGCCTTCAGCAAAACGAATTCGATTTTGAAGGAGAAACCGAAACTCGCCTGGGAATCGCTGCAATTTTGCACGTGAACACGCTCAGCGTTCTACGCTACGCTCTGCTCCGCTCCGTCGCTCCCCGGATGCAGGCCCCCTCCCGTCCCGTCCCCTCCATATATCCGTATCACTTCCAGTTCACTTGACAGATATGGAGAAGGCGGAGGATGGGGGGGCGTGGCCAACCGACTTGCCCGAATCGGGCTTCTTCTGGCTCTGTGTTTTGAAATGCATTGGCAGAGACATGAACGGATGGCCCAGGGATGTGGGGAACGGGGGACCTTGGAGCAGGATCTGGGGGAGTTTCAGGGGTGCAATTGTTATTTTTGCAGGTGGCTGGGAATCAGGGAGGGAGCAGCAGCAGCAGGGGTCATGTTAGCGAAGGTAAAAAAAATCTCGGCAACTAACCTAGTTTTTGTGTGCTTTTCATGCCACAGTTGCCTCTTGATACAGCCAACTGCGAGTGCGGCGGCTTTTATGACAGGCGGTTCGGTTCGCTTTTGGTTTGGTTCGGTTCGGCTTTTGCCCCATCCATATATGATTGCCCTGTTGTGGGTGGGAGTGTGCAGGTGTGCAGGTGTGTGAAGTGTGAGGTGTGAGCGTTCAAAATCCGTTACTTGTGGGATATTGCATATTGATTTGGCAAATGTGTCGGGGAGTTGCTGTTGGGAGTTGGATGAACGACAGGTGAACATGGTACGGACTAAAAGTGGGCGATCGCTTTCCATTTGTGGAGGAATCACATCTGAATTCTGTGATTAAATCATAGTCATGGGGGGATGAAACATAGCATAGTTAAATTTTGCACAAATAAATAAATAGTGCTTAAAGTTAAGCGGACTTTCAGAAGAAGTTCCACATTACACTTAATGTTTTTTTAATCTTCATTCTTTTGTATTAGTAAAAAGAGGATGCATTAGTCTTAAATATTAAACAGAAGAAAAGTTCGCGTAATCCATTACCTTAACCTGATAAGGTTATGAGGTTATCAATGCCTCTGATCATTAATTTCCGAGAACTACATGTATTTTAATAAATTACGCTCGACCTTTCTTATCAATTTCAAATACTGGCGCACTCGGGAACCTTTCATAGACATATTTAATGTACTTTCTTATTCCAAGAAATACCAATTAAAAACAATCAAAATGTTGATCTCAATTGAGCTTGCATTACGAAATTCGTTATCAGTAAATTCATATAAATATTGCGGACCCTCTCTCAGCCAACCAGTATCTCCCAGACTTTCCTAACGAACTCAAGATGTCTTCCAAATTTGGTTTGGCACTTCTACTTCTTTGCTTCGTCCTTCTGGAACTCAGCAACGCCCAAACGCAGCAGAAGCAACAGCTGCATCAAGGATATCGACTACAAGGCGTAAGTGCAATAGCATTACTTTTTCTTTGGTAATTGTATGTGTCTCTCTTTATAGAAATACTTCGGCCGCAATATGGGAGGATCAATAAAAGGTTGTGTAGACGTTAACGCGACAAATGGTGAAGCCCCATCTATAAATGTAGATGCAGTCGATGGCACTCCGAATAACTTGGCCAGCAACGTTCATGATAGGTTCAAACACCGCCATTAAAAAAGCATATAGATAAGCCGGGACATCAAGCAGACATACAAAACGAAGATTTCCTTATAAACGAATAATATATATATATCTTTTGTTAATAAAATATGTTCTAACAGTGTCCAAAAACAGCGAAATTGATGCAAGAATACAACAAATCAGTATTTGGGATGAATGTACTTTGTACTCGCATAAGCGAGCTTTAGAGGCAGTTGAATGAACTCAATAAATATATATTTTTTAAACAATGTAAATTAATGTTTATTTTTAAATTAATTTCAAATTAAATCAAGACGATTTCCATTTGGACGAGATACAATATTGAAGTAGGTACAGGAACAAGTTGATTTAATTTCAAGTCAGGCTTTCGGTCAAACTAAACAATTTCCGCCCAAGCGAGTGGCCTAATCACATCAAAGTTCGACCGGTTCGCCCCCGATTTTTCCTCTTTCTGCCACCACCTTCCCCCGCTTCCGGTTTCCTTTGGCTGCTGCAATAACACAATTTATGCTTCCTGTTGTTTTGCCGAGTTTTCCCCCGACTGGCGGCGGCTGGGTTTGCCTGCCTGCATTTTTATTATACAAAATGTTATTTATTTATTTATTTTTGCGGCAAAACTTATTTCCCCCCCCACCCCTCCCGCCGCCTGCCGTTGATTACGCAGATTTTCCGCAAGGGGTGAGTGGGGGCCGCGGGCCAAATCAAAATAAAAATGAAAACGAAAATAAAGGAACGAAACGGAAAAACAGAAACATTAAAAGCAGCCGCTGCGCGCCGCTCAATTGAAGTGGTTGGTGGGTTGCCTCGGCGGTGGAAAATTGCTGGGAAATCCGCAGCTCGAAGTCTTGCCAGTTGTGTTTCCTTTGATATCGCGACGGTGCACGTGGAACATAACAAGCACAAGATGCGGAGGCAAAACTTTGTCATACAACGGGCAGAAAATAAGAAGCTGCTCCTCCGCCCCCGCCTCCGGAGAAAACAGGAAAACTTTTCCATATTTCTCAGCTCAATTTAACTGCCACACATTCGACCATAAATTCGAGCCGCCCACTAAATTCCATGTCATTTCACTCGCATTCAACATTTCCTTTAACTCTGCTTTCCAAATAAAATGATTTGATATTTGGCCTGGCCGGCTGTCGGCGAGGGAGGGGGCGGGTCAAATCTAAATGAAATCAAACTCATGTGACAAAATGGCTAAAAATGCATTTTATTACACATTCATACGGTTCGCTACGGTTCGGTTCGGTTCGCTTTGGCTTTGGATTCCGTCCAGTTCAGTTGCTCCTCTTCAATTGGATGCCATAAATTTGCAAAAAGCATTCTGCAGCATGAGAAAAACTCAATTAAAATGGACTTTAGCTTTATTTCTGCGTGACAAGACGCAAATCAGAATATTTCACTCGGTCTTTTCCGTCAGCCCCATCCACATCGCACAGTTCGAAACTCTGGCCAAGCCACAGAATGTACATACATCAAATATAAATACAACTAGAAATGGCCAAAACTATTCCCCAGCGGGCCAGAGGCGAAGATTAGGTGCTCTCACCTGAGAGATTTACTAAGAGAGTGGTTGAAGAATGCAAAAAAACTATAAGTATTTCCAACAGGGAAGATAGAACTACAAGATACATTTTGTTGACATTTAAAATAATTAAATTTTAAGTTCTTAGTTTGTTATCTTATAATATTAAGAAAGCTTATCCCTAAAAAATATTTTATTCTTTAAAATCTATCTTAAAACTATTAGCTCTCGTTTTATATTTATTTTATATTTATTTATTTTCATTATTATCCCCCAATAGGTTATGGTTTCTAAGTACGCTTAAGGTATCTAGTCCTTACAAATCCAATCCCTGAGTCAAGGATATCCACTTTCCCAAGGGTATTCGCAATCTGACCTGCCTCTGGCTGTCTTCATTTGAAATGCATTCATCTTTTTCCTGCATATGTGTGTCTCTCGTTGAGGGTTTTGAATTTTGGGCTCTCAGTTCACAAAAAAAAAAAAAAACTGCCACACGATTCAGACAACAAGTAGACAAGTTACTGACAACACTCGCACACCCAACACTCACACACACACACACAGATCCAGACTCATTTCAGCTTAATGCTGTGGTCGGCTGCTCCAACAACATTTTTTGGCTTACAGCTCGGCTGGCCAGAGTTCCTGCCTCCCCCCCGACTTCGTCCGACATTCGGCTTGGTCTGTGGTTCCCCCTTTTTTTGGAGAGTTTGAGGCCCGGCTAAGAAATCAACTTTCTGGCTTTTGCGGTTTTGGGGGGAGGCAATGGGCTTAAAAACTGAATTTCCCTTCTAATTGGCGCACTTTTGTTTAGCATATTACGTATACGCCTTGAGGGACCATCCAGAGATTTCTTTCCCTCGTTTTAGTTGTAATTTTTTCTTTTTTTTGGGTCGTAGTGACTGGGTGTGTGTGTGTGGATTAAAAGTCTTGTAAACATATAACAAGCTTGGCAATTACCATGCTGTATATGCCTAATGAGAGGCAGCTGCACTAAATGGGGGTGTGTGCTTTTGGGCCTTGGCACTTGAAGGCGGCTGGAAAATGAATGAAGACCATTACATTTAATTCGCATATCTAAATTGGTTTAAGTGTATTTTCTTAAAGAGAGTGTTATAAATTATATCT
>JAEIIU010048840.1:224-19951 GCA_018874675.1 Drosophila baimaii | reverse complement strand
AATAAGATGGTGCAGCAGGCGCTGAATAAGAAGGGGCAGCAGGTGCTGAATACGATGGAGCTGCAGGCGCAGAGTATGATGGAGCTGCAGGCGCTGAATAAGATGGTGCAGCAGGCGCAGAGTATGATGGAGCTGCAGGCGCTGAATATGATGAGGCCTTTGGCGCTGAATAAGATGGAGCAGCAGGCGCTGAATAAGATGGAGCAGCAGGCGCTGAATACGATGGAGCTGCAGGCGCTGAATAAGATGGTGCAGCAGGCGCTGAATACGATGGAGCAGCAGGCGCTGAATACGATGGTGCCGCCGGAGCCGCGTATCCCTGGGCCTTGGGCGCCGAATAGCTGGCCTGCGAGTTGTACACGACCGGGGCAGCGTAGGCTTGTGACGGAATATCACGTCCGCGGCGCTCGTCGTAGTCGAACTCAGTCTCGGGAACGCCATCCTCGAACTCCTCGTTCTCGGTGGCCAGGGCGGAGACCCCCATGGGGGCCCACAGGCAGCCCAGGACCAGCAGTGTCAGCAGCAGTCGTTGTCCGCACATGGTTCACTGAGTTTTGACTGGAGCAGCGCCACCAGGGCGGGTTTTTATATGGCCGAATAGAACGAACAGATCAGCGAAATTAGCGGACTCACCTATAGAGACCGGAGAATGGAGAATGGAGAATGAAGAATTGCGCAAGTGCCGTCTTTTGGCTTGGATTCTTTTCTGCATTTCGGGCATTTCGGTTCCATTTAAATTCGCTGGAATCGAACTTGCTTTTAATGTGAATCAACTGGGTAAAAAAAAATCTAATCTAAACTATCGTAATACCCTTTTTTATAGATATAGATTTTTATAGAGCATTTCAATTATAAAGTTTAGATGATTTTCTTTATGTTTTCCATATTTACTGCATACTTTGATCGAATTATTATATCGTTGAGCTAAAACCGATTAATATCGATGATTTTTTCAGCTTTGCTTGTATGTATATATCGTAGGAAATTTATTTTACAGCTTTTGTTTTATGTACAACAGGTAATATTAATTAAATACATATGGCTTATAAAATATTATATAAACATACTATCACCTATGTATCAAGGCAAATAATTGGCTAAAAATCTATAAATATCGATGTATTTTTTGGAATTATAGCTTGGAACATCTGTTTTTATGTGCACAAAATGTAATAGTAAACTGCCAATTGTTTATGTAAAAATATAACGTTATGTATACTGTATTCAGGGATCACCACCGAAAACTCTATTCTTTGAAAGTAGATTTGTTCTATTTCCGAGTGCCTTGAATAAATATGACACTTCAATGACTGAACCCACAACTAATGCGGCGCGGAACCAAGTATCTCCAAGGGAAAAGAGTATCCATAGCGTGTTGCCTATTTGTCAGCACTTTTAATGCAAAATCTCGGTCATCAATGGAATGCTGAGCTGTCGATATGTGGGTTCAAGTGCCGCGACGTTTGTACCAAATGAAAAATGCAATTAAAGTTACATGTGTAACAATTTAAGCAGTTTAATTGTCAACCCAAATAAAAATGTAATTATATGCAAAAAAAAAAAAAAGAAAAAGGTATATATTTTGGTGTATTTAAATATTTACATATACATTATAATTAAATAATAATAATTATTATGTATTTATCAAATATAAAGGAGGTGCTGATAATATTCTGTGGGTGAACAAATGACGTCAAACAACAAACATATTTGTAAATTTAAATTATCGCACTCTGTTGTGCAGTAAGTATTATCTTAACCACAAAAAAATTGCAATTAAAGCTACATGTGTAACAATTTAATCAGTTTATAAATATAAATATATGCAATAAAATTATATTTTGGTGTATTAACATACTTCCATATTATAATTAAATAAAACATAATTATTGA
Organism: Drosophila baimaii; assembly: GCA_018874675.1. Classification (NCBI taxonomy): domain Eukaryota; kingdom Metazoa; phylum Arthropoda; class Insecta; order Diptera; family Drosophilidae; genus Drosophila; species Drosophila baimaii. The sequence goes on along the minus strand of JAEIIU010048840.1, from coordinate 18,058 downwards.
CAAATAATCTAAAAAAAAAGAAATAAAGGCGCTGCAAATAATATTTTTTGGTTAAATAGAGCAAAATTATTATGTACATTTTTTTATTCAATTTAAATTATTGCGCTATTTTGTAGTTATCGATAACTATTGTAACCAAGCAGAAAGTGTTATCTCTACTAGTGTTGAATAGTTTCAGAATCAGCATTGGACTACAATATTTGAAATTTGTGCAAATTACAATTAATATTTACTTAATACTTGCCTAATTAGTTGAAATGGTTTTGTAAAAATGTAATATACATATGTATGTGTAGATAATATTTTCCTTTATATGTTGTTAAATTGGCATCTCAAAGAACAACTGCTTGCGTTTATTGTGGCATTATTTATTATTTATTTATTTAAATACTTTGTTACATTTTGTACACACCATTTCGATTATTAGCCAAGGCACCAAATGCTTTTTCCACCTCACCACAACCTCAAACCCCGAAAAACGACAATCGATATAATGTTGTAATCGATACATCGATGGCGCTTACCAGCACTACTACTTTGGGAACATCAACACGTCAACGCTTCTTCCTCTTCTTCGCAAAACAGCGGCTGCGGCGCGAGTCTTTTCATTTCTCTCTCCCCGCAGAGTGTGAACAAATAATAATAATTATCAAATAAGTAAGTAATTGCGGTCGTCCAGAACTCCATTCTAGGATTGGGGCCTGGTGTGGGGATGGGAATTTCGCAAGGACAGCTCAGCTGGAAGCGAACCAACGAACGGGACACGTAAGTGGAAAGCGGCACTTGAGAAGGCCAACGTTAGCGCGAGTGGGAGCGGGGAGCGGCGGGGGCACAACAGACAGCTGCTTGCGTTGCAAAAAAAAAACGAAACGAAACGAAAGAAGTGAAAGAAGAGCGAGAATAGCGGAAGAAATGTGGGAGTAGCGAAAAGGTTAATGCTCTTTTCCAGTGAATTTTTTTTTTTTTGAGCAAAGAAACAATCCAATTTCTCAACAAGTTTCCCTGGAAATTCTACAATTAACACCTGATCCACGGGCATCCCTCGCCTATCCTCAAAGCTGCCACATGGAATATTAAATCCGGAGCCCACAAGCAGGTTACTTTAACATTTTCTTAAATCGAAAATGTTATAGCTCTTTAGGGGGCGTGTAAGGGGCACAACATAAAAATAATTTTTTATATTATGTTTATGAATAAAAAGTCTTCTTTTGAAGGACTTTAATGGGTTAGTTTTGACAGACAATTAACCCATTATAACCAAAATATATTTGGGCTTAAATTAAGTCTATAAAATAGATATGGGAAATAATCGAAGTTTTCGATATTTTTATATGAGAAAATCAGTTTTAAAACGATTAAAATCGATGTTTAAATTAAGTCCATAAAATAGAGATGGAGAATAATCGAAGTTTTCGATGTTTTTATATGAGAAAATCGGTTTTAAATCGATTAAAATCGATGTTTATGCATTGCATTGCCCAGAATCCCATGTTATTGAAAGCTCTGTCACATTCCCATAGAAGTAGCTTATCGGGGAGGATTCCAAATGCCGTTAATTCCTTAGAACTCAGCCCAAATATTTCTGGAAAAGATCTTACATGGGATAAAGTGAAATTCCAGATGATCTGTTAAGGGAATTTCCATATATATCTCGAACTTATAGGCTTTATATTGCAGATTCATATTATCTCTCACTTATGTATAACCCCTTTCCCTTGACCCTTACTCGACAGAAAAAAAAAAAAGATGAATCTGCTGCTGGCTTTGAGCGCCTTGCTGGCGGCGATTGGGCTGTCACAGGGTGCCGCCGTCATGTCCGTGGACCTGGGCACCGAATGGATGAAGGTGGGCGTCGTGTCGCCCGGTGTACCCATGGAGATAGCGTTGAATCGCGAATCGAAGCGCAAGACGCCGGCCATTCTGGCCTTCCGCAACGGTGTCCGCACCATTGGCGAGGATGCGGAGACCATTGGGATCAAGGATCCCAATTCGGCATATGGCTACCTGCTGGACTTGCTGGGCAAGACCATTGACAATCCCATTGTGGATCTGTACAGGTGAGCGTCATTGACCAGCAAAGGGCCACGTCATGCCTCGCCTCTGGGCTAATCTCTATCGCCCTCTCTCTCTCTATCTCTATCTGCTAGGAAACGCTTCCCGTACTACAACATCGTTGGGGATCCGGAGCGCAACACTGTGATCTTCCGCAAGAGCGACACCGAGGAGTTCTCCGTGGAGGAGCTGGTCGCCCAGATGCTGGTGAAGGCCAAGCAGTTCGCCCAGGAGTCCACGCAGCAGGCGATCACCGAGTGTGTCCTCACCGTGCCCGGTTACTTTGGCCAGGCGGAGCGGGAGGCGCTCCTGGCCGCCGCCCAGCTGGCCAACCTCAAGGTCCTGCAGCTGATCAACGACTATGCGGCCGTGGCCCTCAACTATGGCGTGTTCCATCGCGGCGAGATCAACGAGACGGCGCAGTACTTCCTCTTTTACGACATGGGCGCCTACAAGACCTCGGCCGCCGTCGTTAGCTACCAGCTGGTGAAGGATAAGCAGACCAAGGAGGTGAATCCCGTGGTCCAGGTGCTGGGCGTGGGCTTCGATCGGACGCTCGGCGGACTGGAGGTCCAGCTGAGGCTGCGCGACTACCTGGCCGCCGAGTTTAATGCCCTGAAGAAGACCAAGACCGATGTGACCACCAGTCCGCGGGCCCTGGCCAAGCTCTTCAAGGAGGCGGGTCGCCTCAAGAACGTGCTGTCCGCCAACAGCGACCACTATGCCCAGATCGAGAACCTGCTGGAGGACATTGACTTCAAGCTGCCGGTGTCGCGCGAGAAGCTGGAGGAGATCTGTGCGGACCTCTGGCCGCGCACGACAAAGCCCCTGGAGCAGGCCCTGGCCTCCTCGCACCTCAGCCTGGACGTGATCAACCAGGTCATACTGTTCGGTGGCGGCACCCGTGTGCCCCGTGTCCAGGAGACAATCAAGGCCCTCATCAAGCAGGAGCTGGGCAAGAACCTGAACGCCGACGAGTCCGCCACCATGGGGGCTGTGTACAAGGCGGCCGATCTCTCGGCCGGCTTCAAAGTGAAGAAGTTCGTGGTCAAGGACGCGGTGCTGTATCCGCTGCAGGTGGCCTTCGAGCGGGATCCCGGCGACGGGGCCGCCGTCAAGCAGGTGAAGCGCGTGCTCTTCGCCCTGATGAATCCGTATCCGCAGAAGAAGGTCATCACCTTTAACAAGCACACCGATGACTTCGAGTTCTATGTCAACTACGCCGACCTCGAGCGCTACGGCCAGCAGGAGATCAGCGCCCTGGGCAGCCTGAATGTGACCAGGGTGCAGCTGAAGCAGGTCAAGGAGCTGCTGGACAAGTCCAGGAAGGAGCTGGTGGACAACAAGGGCATCAAGGCGTACTTCTACCTCGACGACTCGGGCATCTTCCGCTGCACGGGCGTGGAGTACGTGTACGACAAGCAGAAGCCAGCGGAGGAGTCGGACGACGACGACGACAGCACGCTCTCCAAGCTGGGCAGCACACTGAGCAAGCTCTTCACCAAGGAGGGCGAGGAGAAGAAGGACAAGGAGCAGACGGAGGAGCAGCCCTCTGCCGGCACCGGGGACGAGCCGTCCAAGGCCGAGGAGGAGGATAAGCCCAAGCAGCCGGAGGAGGAGGAGGACTCCAGCAGCAAGGAGCCAAAGTCCGAGGAGAACAAGCCGGAACTCGGCGAGGCCAAGGAGAAGAACGAGACCATTAAGCTGGTGACGGTCAAGACCCCGGTCACCTACCTGTCGCAGCTGCAGGTCACCGCTCCGCTCGCCGGCACCGGCTACGACAGCTCCCTGGCCAAGCTGACGGCCATCAATCAGGCCGAGGAGCAGCGCTCCCGCCTGGAGGCCGCCTTCAACGCCCTGGAATCGCACATCATCGAGGTGCAGCAGAAGCTGGACGAGAGCTCCTATGCCAGCTGCGTCACCGCCGCCGAGAAGGAGAAGCTGCTGGCCGAGTGCAGCACCCTGGGCGAGTGGCTGTACGAGGATCTGGATGACCCCAAGGCGGAGATCTACGAGGAGAAGCTAGCGCAGCTGAAGAAGCTCTCCAACGTGTTCCTCGCCCGCCACTGGGAGCACGAGGAGCGGCCGGAGGCCATCAAGGCGCTGCGGGGCATGCTCGAGCACTCGGAGAAGTTCCTGGCCACTGGACGCAACCTCACCAAGGAGACCAACCCTGATAAGGATGTCTACACCCAGGTGGAGATCGACACGCTGGCCAAGGTGATCGACGAGACCAGCGCCTGGCTGAAGACCGAGATAGCCGCCCAGAAGAAGCTGGCCAAGAACGCCGACATCCGGCTGACCGTCAAGGACATCACCGATAAGATGGGCCTGCTGGACCGCGAGATCAAGTATCTGGTGAACAAGTCCAAGCTCTGGAAGCCCAAGGTCAAGCCGGCCGCCACCGCCGCCGATAAGGACAAGGACAAGAAGAAGGATAAGGATAGCGAAGAGGCCGCGGAGGCCGGCGCTGGCAGTGGCGACGATGCCAAGGCGGAAACGGCGGAAGATCAGCAGGAGCAGCCGGAACAGGAGGAGCAGGTGCCCGTGGAGGAGATCACGCCCACGCCCGCCGGCGACGAGGAGGACAAGACACCGCACAGTGAGCTGTAAGCTGGGCCGAAGGATGGATGAGCAGCTGAAGCCGGAGCAGGCGGAACTAAGACCGGGGCCTGGCCCAAAGGGGCGGGGCAAACACACGGGGGCAGCCAGGCCCCGGTCCCGTGGTGATCTATGATTTTTTTTCTTGTATGTATTCAAGCTAGCTAAAGTCGGGGTGTAAAAAACTACGCTACTTCTAACTCTAACTCTAATTCTAAACACAAAAACCCACAAAAACACACAAAATGTAAGCCGTAAATGTAAAAATTATACCATTTTCCATACCATTCCGCTGTGCTTTCGGTTGCATAGGAAATACAAGACTTGAAGTACTCACTCGTGCAACTCCCAGGCGGCCTGGCCGGGCCCCTCTCTTAATGTAGACGCAGCGTACTATATTCTATACATATATGTATCCGCACTATACTGATTTATTTGTACTTGTATCTGTAGCGAAAGTAGCGAAACGAAACGAAACGAATTGGGGCGGGAGGAGAGTGGAAAAGCTCAAACATAGGATCGTAATAATAATAAATCTGAAATTTGAAATCTGAAATCTGAATTCTGCTGAGAGAAAGGCGAATAAAGTTTGTATTTGTATTTATTATTTGATTTTGATCGATTTATTTGCTTTCTTGGCATTACTTTTATTTCCCCAAAGGAGCTACTATCTGAGGGCTAAAAGGTGGGTTTTTGTTTCACGGAAAGTTTCTTTACTTGGTTTGAACGGAATCAAGGAAATGTCTCATCCTCTCTTCTCTCCCGGTCAAAATGTGCGAGAGCAGATTTCTGTCTCTTAAAGCCGCTTGCTTTGCGCAACAGTGTTGCCAGCTTAGCACATTTTTCAGGCTAGATTTAAAATATTTATAAAATGGGAATGCATGCCAAAATTGCATCTGGCTCAGGGGCTGTCAATATTTTACGTTATCACGTTTTTTATGATTTTCGATCCCCTTCCCCCAATATGTAATCAATAGGAATCATTGTAAGAATCCCCTCCCCTATGATTACCTAATCATAAATAAAATATTTCGTATAAATAATAATAAAAATTATTTTCCTTGGAATATAATTTAATATAAAATGATCAAACATAATCATATCGCTTACATCTAGTTAAGCGCCCAATAAAATTTGTCTTTTTCCTGAGAAAACTTTAAGATGTATTATTTTTATACCCTTGCAGGGTATTATTATTTTAGTCAGAAGTTTGCAACTCAGTGAAGGAGTAATTTCCGACCCTATAAAGTATATACATATATTCTTGATCAGCATCAACAGCCGACTCGATCTAGCCATGTCCGTCTGTCCGTTTCTACGCAAACTAGTCTCTCAGTTTTAAAGCTTTTTAAATAAAACTTTGCATATAGTCTACTATATACTCTCACAGCAACATATGTCGGAACATATGAATTTAGACCGATCTTTCCTATGGCAGCTATGTGATATATTGGTCCGATTTCAATTAAATTTCTAGGGTGTGGCTATAACCATATTAAAGAGGCACAAATTCAAATAGTTTAAAAAATAGCGAAAATATTCAAATATTCCCCAATCGTTTCTTTGGCAGCAATATGATATAGTACTCTGATTCCGGTCCGACATGCATACATATATACTGCTTGCAAAAGATATAAGACTATCCTGAAAATGTAAGCCCGATAGCTCAAAAACTGAGGGACTAGTTTGCATATAAATCGACAGACGGACATGGCTAGATCGACTCGGATGGTGATGCTGATCAAATATATATACTATATATATTTTTTTGGGTTCGAACATGACTTCTTCAAGGCGTTGCAAACATCATAGTTTATATAATACCCTGCAGGGGTATATTAATAGTTTAAAAACCCTCCCAAAATATGGGGTATTAATAAGGGGAATTCCCAATTTGTTTTCATATTTATTTATTTATTTTTATTTTATTTATCAAATTTAACGATTTTTAGGAAAAATAAATACATATAAATATATAATATCATATATGTATAGAAAATTAAAGTTGTTGTGTGTAATTTATCGACTCAAAAGGTATTTAATCTATTTTATTTACTTGAATACGTAATTTAAAAATGTTGAGATACTTTTGTTTCCAGAATCTAGCTCATCACCTGGCATCACTGGTCACAACACAAGCAAAACAACCGACAAAACTGCAAGAGAGTGATCCTTTTATCCTCCTTGCCTTTCTCTCCGCGAGAGAACTGGAATGATCAAAACGGTTATGCCCATCTGACGAGCTCTCCGTAATCCTAAGCGGGATTGGCCATCGACAATAAGAACAAAAACCACAACGAAAGTTCTCTCCGATGCTATGAAGGTCGTCCGTCCCTTGCCCTAGGAATCCCCATACAGCACCCACTACCGGCTGTGACCTGATCTTAATATTAGAAATATAGTTTTATTTCTTAATTTGGATTCTGCTACTCCAGCATGCGCTGCGCCGCTCAAAGGGATGTCCCGGCCAGGCCAGCTTAGGTGGGCTTGGAGGGGGCGACAGCGGCACGGGGCACGGCACTCCATGTCGGATAGTCGGCTGTGGTGGCCGCCTCATACTCCTGCACCAGGCAGTCAACCACCTCGCGGGCATCGTCCAGCTCCGAGAGATCGTCCTTGAACAAGGAGATGCGGCGATAATTGTCGACGAAGGCGTTGCGCTTCTTCAGCTTGTCGAACTGGGCAATGGCCCGGTCGAAGAGCAGGCTGATGCCCGTGTGGTTAGCCATCATCAGGCCAGAGACCTTGTGGGGCGTCTGGACGAAGGGGGAGCTGCGCGACAGGGCCACCTGGATGCTGGCGGGGCCCCACGGTATGAAGCTGGCCATCTTACGGTCGCGGATGCGCTGCAGCGACTTGTGCACCTGCGTGGGATCCACCTCGCCCTGGATGATGTTCAATATGGAGATGTAGCAGTGCTTGATGGCCTTGCTCTGCTTGTCCGCGGTGGCGGAGACCATCATGTTCTTCGGCTGCAGCAGGCGACGCATCACGTCCAGGACCGTGGTCTTTCGCACACCGGTTGTGGTCTGGCAGGGATGACGACATTAGTCAGGGCTTGGGCACATTGCTTCAACTCACCTCGTGGTCCGTGATCAGGGGCGTGTAGCCCGTCATGAGGAAGTGCAGCTGGGGCGTGGGAATCAGCGGGGCGGTCAGGCCGATCAGGGTGTTGCCCATATAGGACGGATAGCGCAAGGTGGTGGTGCTGACGCTCATGATGGTGGACACCAGGGTATTGATCTGGCTGAAGGTCGGCGTTTCGATGTGCAGGCGCTCGGAGGCGATGCGGTTCAGAGCCGTGTTGTCCAGCACCACGACGCTGTCGGCGCACTGCGTCAGCCGCTTGAGCGTGAGCATCGAGTTGTAGGGCTGAACGACCACGTCGCTCACCTCGTCCTGGTTGGGGAACACGCTGTATGTCTGGATGAGCTTCTTGGAGAAGCGGTCAGCCAGACGCTCAAGGACAAACGAGCCCATGCCAGAGCCGGTGCCTCCGGCGATCGAGTGGCAGAGCACAAAGCCCTCCAGCGAGTCGCTGTTCTCCGCCTCGCGATCGATAATGTCGAACAGCTCCTCCTGGAAGCGTTCGCCCTGGCTGAAGCCGGAGGCCCAGTTGTTGCCGGCACCGCCGCCGTCCTTCGACAGGAACACATTCTCCTGGTTGTAGAGCTAACCCAAAATTAAACAGATAATACAGGTATCCGCAATATACGCAAAAAAAAAAAAAAACAAACACATTTACCTTGGCGTAGGCCGTGGTATTGATGCTCTGGATGACGCGCGGCTCCAGGTCCATGAGCACGGCACGTGGAATATAGTGACTGTCGTCCGCCTGATAGAAGAACACATCCTTGCGGTCCTGGGCATCGGTGGCGAACTCCTCGAGGACGCCGTCGGGCGAGATGCCGTGCTCGAGGCACAGTCTCTTCCAGAACTCGAAGCCAACTGCGCAGGCGCCACGATTAGGGATCGCGTTCTATGTGGGTTAATTTCAAGTATAATCAACTCACTCTGGTTGCCGCATTGGCCCAGCTGCAAAGTTATCATTTCACTTGGCATTTTCTCGACAATTTCGCAACGCGTCTCTGCTTTTTGCAAGTCCTCTTCCTTCGTTGTTCCTTACGGTTCTTTTCGTTATGTTGACAAGTGACAGTTAGTGTGGAGATATCGCCAATCGATAGCTGCCGGTGTCAGAAGGGAAGGTTGTGCCTATTGCAAGTTTAATTTTAGTATAATTGGCGACCGTAGCTATATTATTTTCGAATAATGTCCATTCAGTAATGAGAAAAAGGAATCGATAATATTTAAGGGGGAAAAGTCGAGCTGTATACAACTTTTTAAAACGTATGATGATAAAATTTAAGCTTACTGAGATGCAAGTTGAAGACAATGTTTTGCGCTCCGATTTAAGCAACAAACTTAAAATTAACCTTTTCGCGGTATTTATCGATAGGGCCACTTATAAACACAGCCGATAGTGTTGCAAAGTGCGCGTTGCCCGTTGAACTTTTATTACTGCTTTATACTGCTTTGTTTCACGGTCACACTGCAGAACAAAATATGCAATATATGTCCAAAATATCTGCATTGCCCAAAAGTTTATTATTGTAATGTTGTAATATTTCAAGATGTCATTTAGATATGTATAATGAACAATATAAGCGCCGTATCAATATGGAGCGACAACTTATGAGAAATTCCCAAAGCTCCGAGTGCAACAGATGGATGTAAAAGACAATATATTCTGAAGTTACTTTTTTTTTATTTTAATAAACTTAATTTTTAAACTCTAAAATTTTATAGCATCATTATTTATTTTAATTAAAAAACAAAAATTATTTAATAAACTAATAATTAAACCAATAAATAAATAAATATCACCTTTTTTAGTCTTTTTAGTCTGATAAAAACAGACTTTTTCACGCGCGCACCCTTTTAAAGTTTTCTAATTCGGCTGTTAATTTTTACGCTCAGAACTGTTATTGATTGATTTTACATCAATTTTACCTTCCTTCATATGAATAGCGCCCCTACAGTGTAAAAGGCAAGGCATCATATGGCTTTTCTTGCTGATTGGTTCTGAAAAAGGGAAAATACTAATGAATTGTATTGTTTGTAAGAGTGGCCAGACTGTTCGATGCACCGATCCCTTAAGATTGGAATCGATTTTGTCACTCATCCAACAACATTGATTAAAATATCGTTTTTATTGCATCTCTAATACCGTTCTCTCCTCTCAAACTGTTAAAATTTACGCTTAGAACTGTTAGAATATGAGTTTACATCCCGCTCACATGTTAATATTAGGATTCTACATTCCGCTCACCTTGAAATTTTACCTTCTAGTTCTGTTAATTCTCATATTTGAGACAGCTTGAGATGAATAGCGCCATTTACAGTGTAGAGGCAAGGCTTAAAAATCAGTGCATGTTGCTGAACGGTTCTGAAAAATGAAAAATGCTAAAAAAATGGGATTTTTAAGTGCTTTCTGACTCAAAGAAAATGTTTGTTATAAGTGACCAGACTGGTCGATGCATATATCTCTAAAATTTGAATCGATTTTTTCGCTGATCCACATCGATTAAATTGTCTGTAATATCGTTTATATTGCATCTCTAATTCGAACAAAAGGAGAAGGTAACGGGCGGACGTGCGTGGACCTGAAAGCAATTTTCGCTGTGTGCGTGTATTATTGTTTTTTTTTTTTTTTTTTCTTTCCTGGCCTGACCTCTTGAACAATTTTCTCTGCCGCGTTCGCTGTTTTGCTTAAATGCATATTTGCCCAGAGTGTGTGCGTGTTTAAGTGGGAGTGTGCGAGAAGAGTTGCTGTTTTCCGTTTCTGTTTTCTGTTGCTGTTTTTCCCGTGTGTCTGTGTTTCTTTTAGTGTTCCATTCCGTGCAAACAAAGGAGTTCTTCAGTCGGTTTTAGTGTGGCAAGGAGGGGTCGGGGAGTACTGCTGCGTTCACATTTAGTTTTTGCTTAAATATTGATAAATGATTAAATCCACTTACAGCAGACTGCTGCGACTATGTGTGCCAGTGTATGTGTGTGTGTGTGTGTGTGTATGCAATGCTGAAAACGCAGACGAACAGAGGGAGTGAGGGTGGGGAAATGAAGGGCCGATAGGCAGAGAGACGGTCGTTGGGGAGGGATGGGGGAAAAGGTTATGCATGATGGACGGCACGACAGCAGCTGGCTCTCAGCTGCCGCAAGCGCACAGTGGAGCCTCGCAAAGATTTTGGCTTAGATTCGGTCTCAGATTTACAATTCGATTTTGATACTGCTCCCTGCAATTCCACGTGTGTGTGTGTGTGTTGTCTGTCTGACTGCCTGAGTGGCCGAGTGTGCGTGTGCCAACTGACTTTCGATTCCTCTTTAGCACGGATTTTCTTCTGTGCTGCCATCATTATTCTTTCATTGCGGCTTGCTGCCCTTCGAGCTTTTTTCGTATACAAATTTTCCACGGAACGGAATTGACAAACGCAGCAGAAAACAGAAGCTAACAAAGCAGCGTGGGCAGCAAAGGGGGGGATAGAGAAGTTAGCAAATAGCTTGTGTTATTTGAGTTTGGTTTTTCTAAACTTTCTGCTTCTTTTTCGATTCCAATTCCGATCGTTGCGTAGGCAAGAAGACCTGCTCTCTCGCCGTGCCAGTGCGAGTGCGAGCGAGATGCAGGCAATACAGCTATTTGCAAAAGTATGCGTGAGGTTTTGTCTGCTCGACCTGCGTGCGTGTAAGTGTGTAGGTTTTTATATGAGTGCGTGTGTGTGTGTGTGTGCTAACTGCTGTTTGTTGTTTTTGTTTTGGCTTGCAATAATAGGAAAGGAAATAACATAAGCAACTCAAGTGAAACACGTGTTTAAACTAATTTAACGTTTTTCCTAATTATCGAAACATATGAATTAAAAAAGGTGCAATTAACAGACGACCGGGACATTGGTCAAGAAGAAAAAAAAAACAAAAGAAAACTGACTTGCTTAAACCAACGGGAAAAAGCAAGAAATCAAAGTGCAAAACTGAACACCAAAAAGCAAAGAGAGGCAGAGCGAGAGACGCACACAAGAGAGCGCATGCTGGGCGCCGCAGGAGAATAAGAAGGAGCAGCAGCAGTATAGTGAGAGTGAAGTAAAGTGGAGCAGGAGAGGAAGCAGGCTGCTCAAAAGAGCCAACGAAAACAACAAAGAACCAGGCCTCTGAAAAAGCCGTCATTTTTAATCTACCTCCAAACAAAAGCAAAACAAATCTAAAAGCACAATAAACACAATAACTACAAAACACGTTAGATTAATAAGTAACAAATACAAATAACAAAAAGCAAAGAAACAATCAAAGGCAACACCAGCGACAAGTGACAGCCCACTGAAAGCGCCATCTACCGTCGGCGAGCAGAAGCGGCAGCTGACAGACAGAGGAGACGGAGACAGTGATAAAGAGAGAGAGAGAGAAAGAGAGCCAGAGCGAAGAGAGGAGCACAACAATTTCTGCTGCGCCAGTAAGTGAAACACAAACAACAAAAGTCAGGCAAACTGCGACTTTTGGCTTTCTTCGCTGCCCGTTGTTGTAGTAGTTACTGCTGCTACTGTCTCCCGTCCCATTGTCACGCAGCAGCGGAGAGAGTGAGCGGAGAGCGGGGGAGTTGGCTCCCCACGAACATCATCTCACCTCCGGATTGGACCAGAAAGTAATCACAATACCGAAGAAGTAAAACTCAGACCAGTTGCCTTTTTTGCCCGCCACAAGATGGCGTGCCTTAACACCCTGAAGCAGGAAATCAAAACTCTGGAGAAAATCTTTCCCAAAAACCACGAGCGCTTTCAGATCCTCAATTCCAGCGTCGACGAGCTCCTCTGCCGGTTCATCGACAAGAACGGGAAACGCTACGACATCCATGCCAACATAACGGTAAGTTCAACTGACCCCGGCTTTACACCCACGCATACAGACACATGTATGCGACTTACGTTCATTTAGCGTGCACTGTGAAAAATAGGGAATTTGTAAATGTAACAGGCTTCAAAGAAATATACATCCTTTTAGAATTAAATAAATACAGTGTTCCACTGGAGAAAATTCAAAAGAGGCATGGAAACAATCAAAGAATACTAAATAAAGGATAGGGTCACATGTAAAGGTAGTTTTATATGATAAATTAGAAGAAAATTCTTGCATGTAATGTCCAAATAGTTTCTAAGCTAAACACAACCCACATCTGGCTAGCATTTCTTTATCAGAAACCTTATCAGAAACTGTTTTGCTTTGCGATTAATTCAGCAACACATATTTCCATTAAATGCACAACTCTTTGGCTTTGGCTTTAAGTTGTTTACAATGTGACTCACATTTTGTTGGGGAGGTGGGGAGGTTCGGCCGAAATGCAAAAGCATCTTAATGGGTTTCTAACAAGTTCTCCCATGAAACTGACCTTCTCGACAATTTTAAATAAAATTTTCGCAATCAGCCCCGCAAAGTGCATACGAATAAAAAAAATTTCAGCAACATTGCAAGTATAAGCATGCTCCGCGATACCCCAAAATGTTTGCAACTACGAGTTATAGAAACATAAAGCGTGGCTTAAAATAAATAAACAACCGATACGATATATGATCTCCGTGCAACGGGCTTAACGTCCAAGACAACTCAATCCGTTTATCGTTATCTTAGATCGTTACCCGTCAACTGAGGAGATTGGTGGGGGTTGCCGGGAGTAGTACTATCAGGAAAGCGCCGTGCTTACAATTGATTTGCGTTTGAGTGTGCCATTTAGATCCGGCACATTTATTGTCCGCTCTCTACGCTCTCTACATCAACATTCAATGCAATGATAACTGTATTTGTGAGGAGACTGCAAGGGGGGGGGGGGTCTAAGTATATTTGTACATCCTTTTCATGTTTTTAAGATGCATACAATATATCCAGTGAATGTATATGCTTTACTTACATTTTTCTGTAAAATTGATTTGAAGCCATACTGGCATTTAAATAGCTTTTGTGGTTCCATAACTATGATATGATTATTAATTGATTTAAATATGTAAGGTTTTTAATAACGTTGGGGAAGTACGAGATAAATATTATTTACTAAGCTTTGTTCTTTAATAAAGCTTTGTTTTCAACTTTTTCATATTTATAAGCTAGGAAAACTACTAAAATAAATATGAAATATGACAAATGAGCCATTTATAGTGTCTCTCTTTTAGGGACTAGGGTATTTATTTCGCTTTTTGCATTTTTGCTTATTTATTTATTTTTTTTTTTTTGTTTAGCTTTTTGTGATCGCTCAGAGATTACATATTGTAAGCTCTGACGATTACATCTGTCTTTGTGAGTGTGTACATTTTTATAATTTCTTGAATTTCTCTCCTTTCTTCCTTAAATTGCTTGCCATCCTTGTCTGGCCGTTCTTCCCGTTGTTCTTCCTCTTCTTCTTTGTGTCTCCGATCTTCTCGCTCTCTCTCTTTTGATTACAAGTGTGTGTGTGTGTGAGTGTCCAATCTTTATTTCCCACGCTGCTCAGATGAAATATACATATACGTATTTGCAAATGTATATGTATATGGGGTAGTCTCCGCTCTCTTCCTCGCTCTCTTCTGGCCTAGTCCTGTCCTGTGCCGATAACCGATCACATAGCATTTACGTTCACGCTTACCTTTATGCGCAAATAAAAAAAAAACAACAAAAATACAATATGATTCACTCGCTGCTCGATCGATCAGTTGCCAAGCTTGCTGCGCTTGTCCTCCTCCGCTGCTCCGCCTCCTCCGTTCCGACTGCCCAGCTGTTCTCTGTGCAGTGATCCCCGCCTGGTTCAACGATCTAATTAAAGGTTATAATTTCGTACTTGCTGTCGTCGTCGTCGTTGGAGAAGCAACTTTTTTTGTTTATTTACATGTGTATGCAAAGTAGATCTGGCGTCGTTCGGGGCGACAAATTCACCTGAGAACGAGAATCGTAAATGGAGAATTGAAAACGGGGAGCTGAGAGCGGAGAGTGGAGATTGTGAAAACAAGAGAGATCTTTTGTCTGCGGACAATTGGCGGGTGCACACACAGTCAAAGTCCTTGACCCACCCCAAAGCACGCGATTCGCAATAGCCTCCCCCCTTTTCCATTCCTAAATATACAGAGATTACTGCCTACATGCAACTCCTCTCAAGAGCATCTCGGCTATATGGTAATTTTCAAAGATGCGACACAACATAAACACTAAATCTAAACCAAACAATTCATTCGAAAGGTTATTACTTACAAGGTCTTAATTATAAAATATATATATTTGTACACACAGACTCAGAGGCATTCATTAAGGGTAGTAAAGGTGTTTTCTTTTAAGCTAATTAATGTTAGCATTAACAATAGACTCCATTTGCATTTGGTGCTGCATTCATTAGCCTTTTTGCATATTTGGGGAAATTCCTTGATCGTAATGATGGCTGGTTTGCAGGTTACTTCTTTCTTTAGATTAAATATTGCACAGTTTATATACCAAAACTGAAGCAACAAACCGGGGCTTGTTCTACGAAATCAAACGCATTTATTCAGGTTTTTCGGAAGCTAAGGCAGAGCTTTAAAACATTTCTTAGCTATACTAATAACAAATGCATGAATAAATTAAGTTTTTTTTTTTTTTACATATGTATTTTGAATATTAATCATCTCGATTTACCTTTCTCTAGGAAACGTATCCCTCATCGCCGCCAGTTTGGTTTGCCGAAAGCGAGGAGACGAGCGTCACAAATGCTGTTCAAATTCTTAGCAATACAAATGGACGTGATAATCACGTGATTAATCAGGTAAGTTCCACAAAGCCTGGGCCAGGATGAACTGCTAGTGCTAAGATCCGTGATACCTATTATACCCTGCAGGTGGGCATACTGCTGCGTGAGCTGTGCCGATTACACAACGTTCCACTGCCACCCGACATTGACAACCTGGCGCTGCCCCTGCAAACACCACCGCCATCCGCTTCGCCACTGCGCTGCGAACAGAGACCCGGCGGTGGTGGAGCGGGAGGCGGCGGCGGTGGTGGCGGAGGACAGCACGGCGGCAACGAGGAGACCGACTCGGACCAGGAGGACATCGAGGATCCCATCGGCGAGAGCGAACAGGAGAGCGAGGGCGACGAGGATTTGCCGCTGGAAATGGATGATGTACGAAGTACAAACAAGGTGAGAATCGATCTGGGCTGACTTATTAAGAGTGTGTTTATTTGTTGTTCTAATAATTATTAATGGACTGGACGCGGGCTGTGTTGGAAACCCGAGTCAAGAGATGATTTGTTTGTTTATTATCGCAAGTAGAGGGTGTTCCCTTGTTGTCGGTGGTCAGTAGAGAAGGGTTGCGCTTTGAAGACGTATTTTCCATTATTAAATTACAATAAAACCGTATCTTTTTTTGCTCGTCTTATATGTATTCTGTTTCTTTTCAAATTCTGTAAGAAATACTAACAAGAATATTTTAATAATATGCCAATATATTACTCACTTTGCAGAAGGACGACATGGAAGTGGAACATTTAGCGACCCTCGAAAGACTGCGTCAAAGTCAAAGACAAGACTATTTAAAAGTGAGTTGAGTTGTGCAACTTGTGTCGCAATCTTGCGTTATAATGAACATTAAATCCGATTCTAGGGTTCCGTTTCGGGTTCCGTACAGGCAACCGATCGATTAATGAAGGAACTACGTGATATTTATCGTTCGGACGCCTTCAAGAAGAATATGTATTCGATCGAGCTCGTGAACGAGTCGATCTACGAGTGGAACATACGCCTCAAGTCCGTCGATCCAGACAGCCCCCTGCACAGTGATCTGCTCATGCTGAAGGAGAAGGAGGGCAAGGACAGCATACTGCTCAACATACTCTTCAAGGAGACGTATCCCTTCGAGCCGCCCTTCGTGCGCGTCGTTCATCCGATTATCTCAGGTAGGTCTTCAGTCGCGTTGATCGAGTGTGTAAGCAATTAAAGCAAGCCATATATATTATCAGGCGGCTATGTGCTCATCGGCGGTGCCATCTGTATGGAACTGTTGACCAAGCAGGGCTGGAGCTCAGCCTATACCGTGGAGGCGGTGATCATGCAAATAGCTGCCACTCTGGTCAAGGGCAAGGCGCGCATCCAGTTCGGAGCCACCAAGGTATAAACTGGAAATTATATGTTGTTTTTTTTTTCTTTTTTTTTTATACCCTTGCAGGGTATTATAATTTAAGGCAGAAGATTGCAATGCAGTAAAGCTGTTGTTTGCGACCTTCAACATCAACAGCCGAATCGATCTAGTCATGTCCGTCTTTTCGTCCGTCTCCCATTACATTTCCCATTACATTAGTAAGCTTAACGAACTGTGTATCCTTCAAAGATGCGTAATTCTAATTGAAAAGCGTTGCCTTTCTTAAGTTTTCACGAGGATTGAAAATCCTGAACTTCAACGTAAGTCGTCGAAATGTTAAGAATATATATAATATAATAACTTACGAAATAAATCAGCGCTCCAGTAAGTGGTACGGTTCGTTTTTTAAATCATCTGAGCCGCACTGGTACAGAGTGGTTCAGCTCTGGAGTGGTTTACAACCCTATTAGGAATGATTGAAAACTTAATAGGAAAATAATATGAAAATGCTTATGACTTTGTAATAATATAATATATTTAATAATATGTTGAACAATGTTTCATCATATTCGCATATTAACTAAGACATGTTTTTTATATTATTTTGAAATAATGTTTGAAATGTTTAAAATTTTCTAAAAATTGGATTACTATATTATAAAGCGATCGGTCAATTTATATGAGAAGATGGGAATATCAGCAAAAGTTCACGGTGTCCTTATTTATTTGCTAACTTAAGGGGTTATCCTGGTCCTAACACTTCAAAAAATTAATTTTCCACAAAATTTTATATATAATAGTAAAAAGTGTCGGGAATGTTGTTCCAAGTTGATCGCAGAAACTGTAGGAATGGTAGACATTTAAAGCACAGTGTGACGAATGCATAATAATAGGCAATTGGTCCGCAACCGCCGCGATTTGTGAACAATTTTTTGGTAAAATAAATCGGAACTAAATTTTGAAAGAGCAGCAAACATATATCAATCGAAAAAACAAGTAAGAAAAGCTAACTTCGGGCGGAGCCGAAGTTTATTTACCCTTGCAGATAATTTATTACTTATTATAACAGATTTTGAT
>JAEIIU010048839.1:0-18240 GCA_018874675.1 Drosophila baimaii | reverse complement strand
ATTTTTTTTGTGTTTAACCGGTACTAAACCGGTAACCGAATCCCATTTCGGTTAAAAACCGTAACCGTAAACGAAATAAAACTTTTTGACCGAAACCGAAACCGTAACCGAAATACTTATATCGGTTGAGACCGTAACCGTAACCGAAACCGATATTTGTTTCGGTTTTAATCCCTGATTTATATATTTTAGTAAAGAATATTTATGAATATAAATTATGAAAAATATACAAATATTTTGCGAAATTATTGAAATATATCTTTAATTTATTGGAAAATATTTTTTATATTTCAGAATATTTTTATTTATATTTTATTTCAGCTGTGCTTGTAATTTTCAAATTCCTTTTTCGTTGAATATTTATTTAATTAATTTCGGGAAGACATTTTCCATTTTGCTTTAAGTTCAGAAATACCAATGTTAATAACAATTGTTCAGAAAATTATTTCCACAATTTAAAAGATAATTTCCTTACATGTTATTTCAAGCAGTGCTTATAATTCTCAAATTCTCTTTTCGGGAAATACATTTAAATTTTTTCCTTCAGTTCAGAAATAGTAGTTTAGAACTTTACTTGATTTTCTTTGATAAAATATTCCAAACGTTGTTTATAATTCCCAAAATACTTTTTTCTTACGAAAATACTTAAAGAATAATAAAAAGGTGTTCCCAAATAAATAAAATTTGAATAAATTGCATACGCATTTTGTGTATCATCAAGTTAAGTTAAGTTAAATAAATATTTATTTTTAAGGATTTTCGACAACCAAAGAAGCAAGGATTTAATATATCCAGCGACTTCTGTATATATTTTTATATATGTACATTTTGCATATATTTTTAAAATGTTTTTTTTTTTTAAACAATTCCTTTATGGATTTATGGAGCCTTTTCTCTCAGCGTATACGCACACCGTCTCATGGATGGGTAGGCTTACATG
This sequence comes from Drosophila baimaii, assembly GCA_018874675.1. NCBI lineage: Eukaryota > Metazoa > Arthropoda > Insecta > Diptera > Drosophilidae > Drosophila > Drosophila baimaii. The sequence continues at coordinate 17,300 of JAEIIU010048839.1, read as the reverse complement.
TCCCCGGGTTTGTTTGTATTTGTGTTACTATGCCATTGACTGCGAATCAGAGCGTGAAGGCCATTACAAGTCTGATTATATTGAATCAAGAATTCAATATTTAAAATTGCACGCACACAACTCACCCACGCATCCCCCCCGGACGCCTTGAACCCCCCTTGATCGTCAGTTCCGCTCGCTGTTAACAGTTTTTGTGGCACAGACAGACAGGATATATACATATATACATATGTATATTGTAAATGTTTGTCTGTGCGTGTCGCTCTCTGAAGAATCGAGGTGGAAATGAGTCACTGGATTGGGGGCGGACTGGGAGGAAAAATTAAATGAAAACGAGGCGGGATGGAGGGGGGTGGGAGACAGCTTTCCCGACTTGGCGGAGCGTCAAGCGGAAGGAGCAAATCATTTTAAATTATTGCCCAAGCACAACGAAGTGACTATTAATAAGTTAACAAATTGGTAACTTCATTTCAGTATTTCAAGTGTTAATTCTTGTGGTTTCGAGAAAAAATGCATGATGTGCGTATAATCAGATAATTGGGATAAATTCAATAATAAATAATGCTGAGAAAATAATGAATTGCAACTTTGCAGTTTTAAAAAATTTAATCACACATTATTTTCATTATTTTTAAGCAGGGGTGCCCAAGGCCCTGACTTGCGAGTATGCTAATTTCTCAGCCCGCCCACTGTGGGCACACGCATAGTTACAGTTAAAAACCTTTTTAAATTATATCTAATTTAATACCAAATGTAACAAACTAAATCTAGTTTATTTCCCATATCTAGCCACTTTGTCCTATCGCTTATCCCGCCCAACAGAATTTTAAAAATATATTTTAAAATCATATTACAGCAACTATTACTTTTCTTATATTTAATACTGAATATAAACCCAAACCTTTATAAACAACCTTAATATAAAATCAAGTTTGTTTTGTAAAATTATAAATATTCAATTACTTATTTAAATTATTTTGTAGCAGATGTAAAATACATAACCCACTGATAATGTATACAATGCCCAGTGCATATCTTTTTCAGATTCTACTGCAATCTAGTATTAAGCTTTTTGTACTTTTTAAGGTTATTTCTGTAAATCTCTGCATCTGGTCACACTGAAGACGCGCGGAAGACACCTGCGGACGCCACGTAGTGTTGGAAAACTCTCCAATCAAGACACCCAAGGCATCAATGGGAAAGAAGAAGACTCCCATCAAAACCTTCAACATCGGCGACCTTGTGTTCGCCAAGGTCAGGGGCTATCAGCCATGGCCTGCCAAGATCACCATGTACAAAAACAAGAAGTACACCGTGTATTTCTACGGAACCGGCGAGACGGGCATCATCAAGCCGGACGATGTGTTCTCCTACGCGGACAACAAAGAGAAGTTAGCCACGGAGAGCAAAATGAAGCGCATCCGCTTCCGCCAGGCCGTCGAGCAGATCGAGAGTGCGTTGGCCGGCGAGGATTTGAAACCCAGCGTCGAGGAGTCGACCCCCATTGCCAAGAAGTCGAAGCCCATGGCCAAGAAATCAAAGCCCAAGAAGTCGGAGCCTATCGTCGAGGATTTGAAGCCCATCGTAGCGGCGGCCTCGCAACAGGTTGCCGAAGAGGGACCCTCCACTTCAGCGGCTGCTGCTGCTGCTGCCAGAGAGCAGAAGCCTGTCGTTGGCGCCATCCGGAAGCGGCGCCAGAGAGTTGCTGTCGTCCGCGAAAACATGTTGTTGGTGTTCATGCCGCGGCTGCAAGGTGTGGTCGGCATCAGGATCAACTACAACAAGCCGGACAGCTTCGAGAGTGCCGACGCCGAGCTAGCCTGGACGAAGGAGTCATTCGAAGATGCCATGCAACTGAAGCTGAAGCTGCAGTGCTGTCTCATAGCACCAGGGTCCATGCCGGAGCGGATTGTGGTGGATCCGCCCTTCCACGTGCTACCCAAAGAGGAGGTCAATCGTTGTAAGGAGGAGCTACTGGATCTAGAGAGTGCACTCTTCACGGAGCGCGAGTTCAACGACTTGTCCCAACGTCTGACCGACGCCCTGGGGCTACAGCAAGCTAAGGTGGGCGAGTGCCTGCAAGTCCTGAAGATGTACGGGGAACTCGAGCTGACCCGCATGATGCTGTTGCGCAATGCTGGGTGTGTGGACACAATGCGACAAGTGCGTGGTTACAGGGGCAATCTAGCCAATTGGAAAATGTGCGCCTCAGACAGGATCGAGTTCTTGAGATCGGCGAAGGTCATACGCAACCTGGCCGTTGGCCTGTATGACAAGATGGCGGCTCTGTTCAACTGCTCCGGGGACAGCTTCTGGACCGTGTTTTGCGAGAAGGTCGAGGCCTTCAAAATGTACACCAAGGGTATGCATAAGGACTTTCGTGGCTATTTGAGCGAGGAGGCCTACAACCACCTGGTCAGTGTCAGGCGGGCCGAGGCGGGATCGAGTGTCGAGGAGGAGGAAGGTTCAGGCATCCAGCCCGAGGCGGTTTTCAGTGAAGAGGAGGAGCAGGAGGAGGAGGAGGAGGAGGGCTCAAGCATCAAGCCCGAGCCAGTTAACAATGCCATTAACATTAAGGTCGAGGGGATATGATTGCCTAGTAGAACTCTGCAAGTCCCAAAATTATGATACGTCCAGGAATAGAATCTCCTCCAAGCGACGCTGCTCGAGTAAGACTCGAATAATGAAGTATTCAAAGCCTTTTTTGAAATCAAAATAGATTTAAGTTGATATAATAATAAATAAATAAAATGCAGGATAAATTGATTTAAAAATTACAAATTTGCCCCTTTTACAGGAAAGTCGTAGTCGTCACAATACAAGTTATGTAAAAACGAAAAAAGGAGTCGCCTCCGGAAGTGCCTTTGGCCGTCAAGCAAGGATGTGCCAAGAGGAGCCTCGTGTTTGCCAGCCATTAGGAAGACAACAAACGAGGATTTGCCGCACTTAATTGTTATCTTTGCATAAGCAGGGAACAAGAACAAAACAATTGCCATTTAATCGCAATGAAAACGAACTTTTCGGGGCTTTTCAGCGAGGAAATTTAATTACACAAGGACTCCTCGGCTCGTCTCGGCTGTCGCATTGCAGTTGGTGGAAAAGGCGGGAAAGGCGGGCAAGAAAGCAGGGAAAGCAGGCTGCTGTGTGGAGGAGGAGGGAAAGTGCTAAGCAATAAGGATAATCCGAAAGGCTTCGCAAGCAGCAGCAGCTCTCGGCAGCTTAACACGCCAAACATGGTAAGCCAAAGGCATGACTGGATGGGTATCCTGTCGCTGTCCCTCTCCCACGCCCACAGCTGCTGCTGTAATTACACATGTGTGAGCGAGAGAGATTATTGTTATTGTGAATGTTATTTTTATTTGCACGTCAACCGCAAACTCATCCAAGTGAAATTGAAGCAAAAACAAGGCTTAACATCTTAAGGCGGCGCATTGTTGGAGAGCCTTTGCAAAATGATGACAACGCTTGGGGTTGTCTCCCTATTTGTGTTTTTTTTTTTTTTGCTCAAAAACCCTACATATTTCTGGGCTCCCCTTGCCCCAACACAGGCAGAAAATGTTATTAATAAAGAAATGATAAAGGAGAATATCTCAAAAGGGTGTGTATACATATAAATTTAGTTAGTAATTATGGAATTACTATTGTTGTGTTAGCGGTTTACTATTGTAAATTTATTATTCTGTTTATGCCAGGTTAAATTCATGTATTAAAATTTATGAATTCGTCATTTCATGTATTCGGGAGTACACGAATATTGATTAACAATTCAACCGCAATACATGAAACTTAGATCTGCTTAAATTAGGTGGCGAAATTGAAATTAAAATAAATATATTGCAATTAAATTAAGTAAAGATGGAGAAAGGACAAAAATAATTGCAATCTTTTAATTTTTTTTACTTTCTATTAAGCCTCTGGCTACACTCACTTTACAGGTCTGGCATCTCCGTGATTAAATATCTATATATATATTGCATTTAAATTAAGTAAAGATGAAGGAAGGACAAAAATAATTGCAATCTGTTAATTTGTTCTGTTTTCTTTTAAGCATCTGGCCACACTCACTTTAAGGTCTGGCATCTCCGTGAATAAATATATATATATATTGCATTTAAATTAAGTAAAGATGGAGGAAGGACCAAAATAATTGCAGTCTGTTAATTTGTTCTAGCTTCTATGCAGCATCTGGCCACACTCACTACACAGGTCTGGCATCTCCGTGATTAAATCTATATATATATTTTGCATTTAAATTAAGTAAAGATGGAGGAAGGACAAAAATAATTGCAATCTGTTAATTTTTTCTACTTTCTATTAAGCATCTGGCCACACACACTTTACAAGTCTGGCAACTCCGTGAATAAAAGTTCATTAATTTGTTTGGTTTATTTCACGAATTCAAGAATTCATATATTCCATAGCAAAAAGGTAGTAATGGTGATTTGTTAATATTTTGAGTTTAATAAATAAATGCAAACTATTTATTAATTTATTTTAAAATTATATAAGCCTATCCCCTTAAAATTCCAATTGGCTACGAGGAGTGAACACAACAAAAACCAAATAAATGTTATAAAAATTAAAAAAACACAACAACAATTTAAAAGCATTTCAATATTAGAACATATTTATTTTTACATATTTCAGTGTTATAATATTACATTTAGTAATACAAAAATAATGTTTATTTCATGTTAAATTAGACAAAATTCAAGCGAAAACTATTTCTGTGTCTCCCCAAACTTTTATTTGTGCTTTTCGCATCTACAAAACTCTCCTTAACCCTTTATTCGTCTCTTTAAGTTCGTTTTTTATTCATTTTTGAATTTATTGTTTGTATATTAATACTACTCCAACCTGTTTTTTTTTACAGTGTACACCACATTTCCATTTCCATTCGCTTCTTTGCTTTCGCGTCGCCTTTGCAATGTGGACTGTAATTGTTTGTTTGTTTATTTGGCATTGCCACCTGCCTGCCTCAGTAGCAGTGCTGTCTGGCAGCCTCTCAAAAAAATATAAGGGAAAAAAAATATAAAAAATAATATACAATAAAATATAGCTAGTGCTCGATTATTGTTATATTGTTCTAGCATTTTAAAAGCAACAAAAAACTACAAATTGTTCTTCTAAAATTGCCCGAAAAGTTCGTTTTCATTGCGCTTAAATGGCAATTGTTTTGTTCTTGTTCCCTGCTTATGCAAAGATAACAATTAAGTGCGGCAAATCCTCGTTTGTTTTCCTCCTAATGGCTGGCAAACACGAGGCTCCTCTTGGAGGCACATCCTGGCTTGACGGGCAAAGACGCTTTCGGAGGCAACTTCTTTTTTATTTTTACATAACTTGTATTGTGACTGCAGGGGAAAATTCTTTAATTTTTAAATTAATTTATCTTGAATATTTGTAAGTGGATTTATTCATTTTCGGTTAGTGTATTTTGATTTTAAACAAGGGCTTCGAGTTCATATATTTTTTTCTCTTCGCATCCTACTCGAGCAGCGTCGCTTGGTGTGACCCCGTTGCTCCTGGGAGATTCTATTCCTGAACGTATCAAAAATGGGGACTTGCAGAGTTCTACTAGTCCATCGGCTCGAGCTTTATGTTCTTGATATTGTCCATCGGCTCGAGCTTTATGTTTTTGATATCGGGCTTGATGCTTGCGCCCTCCTCCTCGTCACTGTAAACCGCCTCGGCCTGGATGCCTAGGCCTTCCTCCTCGACACTCAGACCTCTCTTAGCCCGCTCGACACTGACCAGGTAGTTGTAGGCCTCCTCGGTCAAGTAGCCAAAAAAGGACCAATGCATACGCCTCGTGTACATTTGGAAGGCCTTGACCTTCTCGTTAAACTCGAACCAGAAGTTTTCCTCAGTGCAGCTGAATAGAGCCATCATCTTGTCATATATTTGTGTGGCCCGCGTGCGAATTTCCTCAGCCGATTTCAAGAACTCCAACATGTCGGAGACGGGTAGTGACCAATTGCTTGGGGTGCCCCTGAATTCACGCAATTCTCGCATTTTCTTCACATACTCCGGATTGCGCAACATCATCATCCGGGTCATCTGGAGTTTCCCGTACATCTTCAGGACTTGCAGGCACGTGTCCACTTCAGCTGGCCGTACGCCCAAGGCCTTGGTCACCCGGTCAGAGAAATCGGAGGCTTCGCGCTCCGCGAACATCTCTCCCTCTAGATCCACTATTTCTTGCTTACAGCGGTCGACCTCCTGTTCCGGTAGTCCGTGGAAGGGCGGGTCCACCACAATCCGCTCCGGCATGGACTCTGGTGCTATGAGACCACACTGCAGCTGCAGTTTCAGTTGAATGGCTTCTTCGTATGACTTCGTCATCCAGGCTTGCAAGGCGGCGATACTCTCGAAGCTGCGCGGCTTGTTGTAGTTGAGCCTGATGCCGAGCACACCTTCAGGCGGCATGAACATCAACAACATGGTTTTTGGGATAATATGAACTCTCTCGTCCGATTTCCGGATGGCGGTTACTATAGGCTTTTGCGCTCTGGCAGCAGCAGCAGCAGCCGCCGCTGAAGTTGAGGGTCCGTCCTCGTCGACCAGTTGCGGGGCCCCTACGATGGATTTCGAGGCCTTGACGATGGGCTTCGAGGTCTCGACAATGGGCTTCGACTTCTTCGAGATCTTGATGATGGACTTCGACTTCTTTGAGGTCTCGACAATGGGCTTCGACTTCTTCGAGTTCTTGATGATGGGCTTCGACTTATTCGAGATCTTGATGATGGGCTTCCAGATGGGCTTCGAAACCTTGACGATTGGCTTCGACTTCTCAACGATGGGCTTTGACGCCTCGACAATGGGCTTCGACTCCTCGACAATGGGCTTCACGTCCTCGCTGGCCAACGCACTCTCGATCTGGTTGATGGCCAGGCGGAAGCAGTCACGCTTCAGTTTCTTCTCCGTGGCGAACTTTTCCTTGTTGTCCGCGTAGGAGAACACATCGTCCGGCTTGATGATGCCCGTCTCGCCGGTTCCGAAGAACAACACGTTGTATTTTTTGTTTTCGTGTGAGGTGATCTTCGCAGGCCATGGCTGATAGCCCCTGACCTTGGCAAACACCAGGTCGCCGATGTTGAAGGTTTTGGGAGTTGTTTTCTTGTTCATTGTTACCTTTATTGGATGTCTTTATTGATTTGATATAAGAATTTTTAAACACAGTGGTGTCGGCTGGTAGCGTTTGTTGGCATCTCCCGCTTTGTTTCAGTGTGACCAGATGCAGCGATTTACAGAAAGCATCTTAAAAAGTACAAAAAGCTTAATACTAGATTGCAGTAGACTCTGAAAAGAGACACTGTGTACATTATCCGTTTGTTTGTGTATTTTACATCTGCTAAATAATATTTTAAATAAGTAATTAAATATTTATAATTTTGCAAAACAAACTTGATTTTATATTAAGGTTGTTTATAAAGGTTTGGATTTATATTCAGTATTAAATATAAGAAAAGGAATAGTTGCTGTAAAATGATTTTAAAATATATTTTTAAAATTCTGTAGGGCGGGATAAGCGATAGGACAAAGTGTCTAGGTATGGGAAATAAAGTAGATTTAGTTTTTTACATATGGTATTAAATTAGATATAAGTAAAAAAAGGTTTTAAACTGTAAAAAAGCTAGATTTAGTAATCAAATTCAAATTTACATTCTGTGCATGCTGTGCGTGTGCCCACAGTGGGAGGGCGAAGAAATTAGCAGGCTCGCAAGTTTGTGCTTCGGGCATCCCTGTTTTAAAAGAATTAAGTCCTTTGGTGATTAAATTTTTTAGCTAACAGCCAGTAATGTGGCAATGACACATTCTTACATATCTCATAAATAAACAGATTCGCAGATTAGCACAAAGATTTAATGAGAAGTGGGAAAATCCGCAGCGAAGGGAGAAAGTATTTAGAAATTTTGTAACAGCAAAAATACTACACTGCAGCTGTATGGAAATGCTGTAAGTTCCAGCACTCTTTGAGTGTTTGCGCAAATACCTGCAGAAGCCAGAGCCATTTCCGGGAAGTGAAGTAGTCGACTTATGGTCTGACACAAATTTGTGAATAAAGTATGTATGTATGTATGTATATTTCTCACAAATTATAGACCCCTTAAAGGTCGACTCCCTTGTTGGATAGATTTCTAAGCTTAATCTTAGACGCTTTTTTAGATAAATACATTTTACACTTTATAGCTTACTTGCTAGGCTATTATATGTTTTTCTGTGGCATTTGATTTGGCTTAATTAGTGCATATATACTCCTGCTACCCTGTAATAACATCGCTTTAGCTCAGCGCATCCATAAACCTTTTTTACCTCCTCATTTATAGCGCGCAATTCCTTGTAATTGAAAAGCGCTGAGCTGCTGGAAATGCTGCATTGTACATTTTGGGGTGAGACAAAGTGAAAGGGAAAGGGCAAGCAAAGCGGGGAAAAGCAAAGCAAGGTGAAGCAAAGCAAAGCAAAGCAAGGCAAGGCAAGCAAGGCAAAGCGGAAGAGAGCAGAGCTTACTTATCATGGCAATGCCGCCATATCCGCCTGGTAATCGAAATTTGCAAAAAGGGATATAGGGATATCTGAGCTCACACAAATACAAAAATGTACACAGAAAAAAATATATGGGCAAATGCGAAAATAAAGAAATTAAAAAAAAATAATAAAATTTAATAGAAACGAATAGGGAAATTTAATTGCTAACTATTGCTTAAGTAATTAAAAATAAAGTAAATAATTTTTGCATGCACTCTTGAATTTATGATCTTACTGTAAAAATTGCTAAATATTGTAACAGCAAGCTATATACAAAAAATGTATTACCAATAAATTAAATATGCTTAAAAAACTGCAGAGCAGAAATTGTAAAAATTGTAGAAAAATATTATTATAGTAACAAGTAGAAAAATATTATATAATAAAATATTAACGATGTATTTAATTGGTTTAGTATACTTTTAAAAAATAATTTACGAACTTCCATGTTTTAATACGGTTTTTTTCCGTTAAGATTGTGTTTTAAATATGTTTTTACTTAAGGCCTAAACAATTTGGTGTTAAATTTAAGCTTAAACTGTTTCTAACTCATTCCTAATATATCTAAAAGGTACTATTTAATTGTTAGTTATCTTGAAGGTTTCTTTTTCTGTCTTTTAAAAGCGTATATTTAAAGTGCCCAAAAGTATGCAATAATTTTCCAGTTTAAGCCCAAGGGTTGCTGGAATGGGAATCTATTTACTTTTTATTTTATTTTGTGTGTGTGTTTTTTTTTTTGCATTTGTTATTAATCCATTTTAGATATGCTGAAAATGAATTGCCGATTTTGCATAAAGTTTTTTCGGTGTGGCTCACATTACTTCACATATGTGTGTGTTTAGCAGGTGTTTTTTTCGACTCTTCTGTGAAATTTTCAATTGCATTTGAGGAAATTGTTTCGGTTTCCATGTTTCCCCCAGCCCCCCCTTTTATTTCTTCTCAGCTCGTTGAGATTTTCTTCGTTTTCTTTTTTTTTTGCTGGGCCTTTCTGGGATGAATGATGCCATAGAAATAGAATTGAAAAATTCAGTTTAAAAGTGAAAATCATGGCCAGAAGTTTGAAACGCCAAAACGCCTGGGGCATCCGCGGCGGACATTCCTTCATGCTTCCAGCCGATTTCAGGGGCTTAGTGCGGTTTGAATTTCTGGTTTTTGGGGCTTGCCACATGCCGCACCCCACCACCCCACACCCGAACGCCGCCCATCGCCCATTCCACCATAATTGGCCAATTGTCGGTGTCATTAACATGCTTGTCATTATTGGCAATGGCCAGGACTTTGTGCGGAATGGGTCCGCAATCTCCTGAATATTTCATCAACTCTCTTGGCAGCTGAAATAACAACAACAACAACAACAACAACTGTGATGCCAACCACCATTGACAACAACAACAAGAACAACAATAGCAACAGAGTGACAGCTACAATGACAACGTTAAACATCAAATACAACACACAAAAGGTGTTTAAAAATTAAATTAAACTTAAAAGCTCACAAAATAATGAAATGAACAAAATGAGCAAAGTACTCACACAAAGTGGTTAAAAAGCGAAGGTCTGCCGGTTGGGGATGGCCTATCGATATCGATATCGATAGATATACTATATAAATATTGTATCGGAATTGATAAAAATGTTTATGAAAATTGAGCTCCTGTCAAGCTCTTATTAAACTCTAAATTACATTTAGCTTACAGAATATATAGAGTATATAATTATATTGTATATCGATATTTATCGATCACTTTAATTAATCTAATATAGATAATATTATATTATATTATTAGAGTGATTTTATGTGATTTCACGATTTAAAAATGTATAAATGTAATGTTTAGTAGCTTGGGAAATAGTTAAACCCTAAATTGCTTTTTACCTATAATACCTATAATACTATTTTATTGATATATTATTTCGATATATGAATTTTTTCGTTAATTATAGATTAATTTAACTTATCTAAAATAAATAACATTATATAATTTTGTTAGAGTGACTTTTTATGGTTAGGCGTTATATAAAGGTAGAATTTAATAAACAAATAAATATTTAGTACCTTGGGAAATAATTAAGCTCTAAATTGCATTCTGCCTGTAAAATATATTACTATTATATAAATAAATAAATATATTTTGTATCGATAACTATCCACCAATTTGACTTATCTAATATAAATAATATTATATCATATTATTAGAGTGGTTTTATATGATTTCTCGGTAAAATGTTATTAACAAATAAACATGTTGTAGCTTTTGAAATGAATAATCTATAAATTCAATAGATAGATTACAATTATATCGATATAAAACTGAAATTTATATCGATAATTATCGATCATTTTATTTGATTTAATATAATTAAAATTATATCATATTATAAGAGTGATATTATTTGATTTCTCGATATATTTCACCTCCATAATGTGTGTCCATCGCCAGGCCTGGTGTAGAAACAACAAATAACAATTACAGTAGCTACTGAGAGAAAAAAAAACAACAACAACAAATAAGAGGATGCGGCAGCAACAATAAAATCGCGGTGACAATTCAATTAAAATATTTCTGCATAAATTTTCAACGCCTGCAAAAAGCCGCTTGAGTAGCCGCAAAAGCATGAAAAGCCTGTGTGTGGAAAGCGGCCGTGTGGCGGTGGCGGTGCCATTAGGGCCACGAAGGCGCCGGCTCAGGCGGAGGCGGAGGCCACAGGAGTGAGTGAGTGAGTGAGTGAGTGAAAGCGAAACAAACAATCAAACCGCAACGGCTATCGGGGTAGGAAGTGAATGATTGAATGACAATTGCATTTGCTCGGTTGTTCGGGAATTCGCTGTTTTCTTTTTTTTTTTTTTTTTGTATTTCTGTGTTTAATTTTCCCTCCTCCCCTCTTCTTTTTTTTGGCCGAGTTTATGCGGTGGAAAAGTTCACGGTAAATCGGGAAAGGGCAAAATGCAGCCGGCTGGAAAAACGGGAAGGAAAGTGCAACGGGGAAACGGAAGTGACTGGCAACCAATTAAGGTCCAATTGGAAGTCAGCCGCGCACCGGCGAAAGGCCTTATCCGTGGGCTGTGTCTGTTGGCTTCCAACAAGTCAATCTTAAAGCAAAGTCCTTCCGGACGTAGCAGCCGCCAGATTGTCAGGAAATTAAAAAAAGAGAAAGACCTTCCTTTGATATGTATAAATTTTTAATCAAAAGATTTTAAAGTATAAAACACAAACACTCAAAAATCAGGCATAAACCAAGGGAATTTTTAGGATTTTCTTTAAAGAGAGATAAGGATCAAAGTATGAAGAGAGGCAGGGAGTTAAATATATTTAAGAAATATTTTCAAGCTTCATGGAGTTTTTTTTTTTTTTAGGAAATCATAATCATGGTTCGATTGGTACCTTAAATTGTGCCTAGTTCCCCGAAGTTGATTCTTAAAAATGTATTTTGTTAAACAATCCCATCTCAAAGTATTTATGTACTTAATATTTTTATTTTTAGCTTACAAAATATACATACACTTAATATGTGAAATACATGCTTTTCTGATATGTCTCTAAAACATTTGACAAAATAAAAATTAATATTAATATCAATAAACAACACGGACCATCAAGGAAACTGTTGAATTTCCCTCAGTTGAATTTCCCACAAACTAAAAAGGACACAAACTTCCGCCCAAAAAAAAAACAACCACAACGGGTTGAACATGTGCGTTGTGGGTGTGTGCGACGTGTGTGTGTGTGTTGTGAATATTGTCAAGTGTTTGGTGGCCTTAAGCTCGTTGACAAATTTTGTAGGGCCCTCACAAAAAAAAAAAAAGAAAATATATATATCCTGGCAAAATGCATGCTTTATGGGGGAACGGGATGCGTATACGTATATATAGAAATGATAACAATAAACTATAGCTGGAAAAACGCGGACGACGAATTTTCGCCCCGTAAATTGTCCGCACTATCCTGTCCCCCAGTTCCGCTCGTTGTCCGCTGTGTGTGTGTTTGTATCCTGTTCGTCCTTGTACATCGGCAACAACAGGAGCACTATGGGGTCTTTGACAATTCGTCAGACATTGTTGACACAGTGTCTGAGCAGGTTCGTTGTCGTTGTCGTTGTTGTCGTTGTCGCTGCTGATGTCCAATGCGGTTGCTTGGATTGTCCGCTGCTCGTTTCCTTCTCAGTTACTTTAAGGTTTGCTCTAAGTAAATATCCTGTAATCCTTGAGGCTTGGAGGTATATTCCCGTGGCTGTAACTGAGGGAAATAGAGAAATAGGAAATATCAGGACATGTTGAAAGTCAAATAGTACTCACAAATATCGAAACACAAACGAGAAATTATTATCAATTGTTTCGCACTCATGTATCGAAAGGAAAAATATTTATAAATATATAGAATAAAATATCAACGAAAGTAACGCTCTAAATAAATATTTTGAGTATCGAAAAATATCGATATTGACGTTAAAATATCAATTATATCGAAACAATATTTAAATTACTTGTCTCTCTTTACCGACTTTATTAAAAACATCTTTAAAAAATTTGTTTTTACTACTTCTTTCCCAAAAATGATTACTTAATCTAATCTTAAGCTCTTCTTTGGTCAAATCGATATATCTAACAGAGGCTTTTGCATCAAATATTGATATGGTATCGATAAATCGATTAAAATATCGCACTCTATCAATATCTTATTGTTTGAGATATCGTTTTTTTTTTAATTGAAAAAGAAATATCGCTTTTGATTTTAAAATATCGATAGTACCTTAGAAATATCTAAAAATATTATTTTATATTTTTGTCTCTTTTTACCGATTATATTTCTTTATTTATATCTAAAAAATAATATTTTTTATTAGTTCTGTATATTTTTTTCCAACAACAGCTAAGTTTAAACTAAGTTTAGGCTCCTCTTTGGCACAGATCGATATTTCAAACAGAATTCCGATTTATTGAGCATGTATCGCAACGTTGAAATATCGATTTATGCATTGGCCTTTGCGTTAAGTATCGATACGGTATCAATTTATCGATATCGGGGATTTTATTGCCAGACTGTGTTAATTTGCAGTTATGGCAATATTAATTCAAACTTTTAAGAAGCTAAATAAAAATATAAAAAAATATATATATACTAATTTAATTAGGTAATTTTGATTGAATAAATAAATGTAATTATAAAATAAAAAGGGTATATGCCAGTCGAAAATGTCCTCTATTTTTGCAGTTGCTACATTTAATGCAGTGGCAATCAACAATCATAACAGCAACAATGTTAGCAACCACAGGTGAGATTTGTTTAGTTTATTTATTTTTATTTCTCTTGATATTCTTCGTTGGCATTTTTGGCAATTAGATTTATTGCTGAGAGCTCAGCTCAGACCCATTTCTAGGTTTCCAAGTTTTCGGTTTTACGCTGTGCCAGGCATCTGGCCAAAAATGAACTGAGAAATGCTTTTTCTCTCTCTCATATTTGGTGGTTAAAAACCAAACTTGGCCAGAAGGAATTCTAATGTTTACTCAGTTTTAAATATGATTACCCATGTGTTGGGTTTATATTTTCGTACAAGGTGACTTAAAATGTGCAAAAAGCTTAAATAACTCTTTAAAAGATTACAATTTCTAGAGCTTAATATTTTTTAAACTGTGTTGCGGAAGATTAAGCGAAAGAAGTGTTTGTTTTTGGTTTGAAATCTTCAAGATATCTCTATATTTTCTGTTTTCTTACTATTAAAGGATGCTTGTTTATATCTGAGGCAGGAGATGGAATTTCTAAATGATTATTCTTATACCATATTATCTAGAATTAGTTTTTGATAGTTTACATTTGCTAAGAAGCTTAAACTAAAAGCTACGATGTTTTGCCTATTAAACTGTAAACAATTTACACCAAAAATATACAAATATCATATGCGAAACAGGTGTAGTTTTTTGTAAATAAATTTCAAATTTGCCTTTCCTCTTCTTTTAAGCTGCTTGCTTTTCGTTTCGTTAAATCCCTTGTAAAACACATTTTGTTTTTTGCACTTTTCTATTTTTATTTTTATTTTTGCACATATGTACATGTTATACACTGTTATTTTATTTTGTAAATGTTTGTTTCGGTTTTTGGTTTTTCGAGTTCTCGGGGCTTCCGTTGCTGTTTTTTTTTTTTTGTTTTGATTTTGGCTGGCAACAACGATGTGGTGTGTGTGTGTGTGTAAGCCCGTTGTAAGTCGCTTCATTTCGCCTTTGTTGTTGCTCGCTGGCTGCTCTCCGCTTAACCCGCCCCCGCTGCTTAACACCCGAGAGCACACCGGGCCACATTCGAATGGGAGGGGGGGCAGGACACATGGCCGAGTCCTTTGGGGTAGACATGTTTTATGCCACCTGGCGCTGCTGTTGCGGTTCCAAACATTGTGTGTTGAATGTTGTTTTCTGTTTTCGGTTTTCTGTTGTCTGTTGTGTCCGTTGTCCGTTGTCTGTTGCTTTCGGGTTTTGGTTTCTGGCTTAAATGGTTATGTCCCTTTTTTTATATTCACAGCTCTGGCCGTTCCGTTATGAATTTTTCAATTTTGTGCAATCCTTGCTGCCGCTGCAGCTCGTCCACGGGGGATTCCCGGAATGGTTGCCAGTTTGCCAGTTGCTGTTGCTTTTTCTCTGATTGTTGTCGCTGCTCTCTTTGGTTTTACTGTTGCTCCTGCTGCTGCTGCTGCTGCTGCTGTTGCTATCCTTGCTGTTGTTATCCTTGCTGTTGCATTTATTGTTGCTAATTTGGCTGCTGCTGTTGCTGCCGCCTTTTTTTTTTTTTTGTTCAGTTACTTTTCACTATAATGTGGCTGCTGTGGCCCCTACTTGATGTGTCCTAGGAAATGTGGTAGTTAGTTGCCCAAGGGCGACCTTTTCTAGCAAAGTTTTTCATCATTTATTTGCTTAACTTGTGTTAAAAAGTATTTTATCTTAATATATAATTAATAAAAAAAAAACCAATATGTTTGTATAATTTAACTGTTTGATTATTATAATATTATTTATTTATTTACAAACTGTTTGCTTAAAGTTATGAACTAAAGCTACAGGAAGGAGGTAGCCATAGCTACTATAATATTATTTTGTTAAGGATTTATATAATAGTTAACTTAATAAATTAAATTCTTACCAGAGGTGAACATGTTTCGATATATTTGTAAGCAAAAATCGATTTAAAATCGATTAACATTGATGTTATTCCAGTTTTAACTCATATTGTTCTATTATACCCTTCCAGGGTATGATTATTTTTGTCAGAAGTTTTCCAAGCAGTGTAAGAGTATTTTTTTTACCTAATGAGGTATATATTTATTAAGCAACAACAGCCGAATAGATCTAGCCATGTCTGTCTTTAACATTTGTATCGAAATTTGGCCCTTTTAATTAAATATTCTTGGACTTCTCAGTATCTAAAAGGTAAATTTATATAGGAAAATCTCCAGAATTATTATATTGTACTATTTATTTAGCTTAGTTTGCTTTTATTTATTTTTTAAATATTTTTTTTTTTTATTTCTTTATATATTTTTTATTTTATATATTTTGCAATATTGAGAGATGTTTTTTCTTGGTAAAAATTCAAAAATGTAGCTACTCATCTACCTTTTAATTTATCAAAACCTTCATTATTATTTGCACATTTCATAATTCTCTTCTCAATTTCCTTTTATTGATTAAATCATGTCTCTTTTATGCATTTGTTGTTCGCTTAGATAACTTTACTTTGGGTAATTTCTATTCCATATTTCTGTTGATATTTCCCTGGTCAATTTTATGTTTTTCTATGCATTTTTTGTTGTCTGTTTTTTGTTTTTTTTTTTGTGTTTTTGCCAATGATGACACTGTTATCGCTGATGGTGCTGCTGCTGTTATTGTTTCTGCAAACTGTGCTGTGCTCCACTATGGCGGCTGGCTTTCAGCATTTTCATCGGGTGTTTAATGGCTGGCGAGTGAGTTCATTGGCAATATGCTGGCAAAGGACTAGCGCGCGGACATTGAGCGTGAGAGCCCGCGGGCAAGCCAACTGAAAACCTGACAATTCAGTGGGTTATGCGGCACGGTAGGCAGGCATTGTGGTGTTAATAGGCCGATGGCCACAATTTCGCACACTGTTTCCCGAACAGTAAAAGAATATATATGTATATCTATATATATGTATATAGCTATATTGGATTCTCGCCATGGAACTTCAACTCTTGCACTTGCAAAAAAAAAACTTTAAGAAATTTGCATTTGTTTCAGAATTATCGATGGTACTATTCGTTAGGTTTTTTGAAAATATTTCCAAAAACTAATATATGGGATTTTTGATTTTATTATATTTGTTATTTACTATTATTATTGCTATTACTATTATTGCAATTACTAGTATTGTAACTGAGCTTGTCTATTTAGTTTGTATACCCTTTCAAAGGGTATTATAATTTTGCCATCAGCCGGAATCGGACTACTTTGTCTTATAGCTGCCATAGAAACGATCGTGGAAAATTGGTATATATTCGCTATTTTTCAAGATATTTAAATGAAACTTCATTATAATATAATTATAGTCACACCCTAGAAATTTCATTGAAATCGCGCCAATATATCACATAAGATCGGTCTAAATTAATATTTTACATATGAATTTTACATTTTACATACATTTTACATTATATGTACATGCTCTTTTTAAATGATAAGAGTACTTTGTTAAAGTTTGCATTAAAATCAGCCAACTATATCTGATAGCTACCATATAAACATATATGCGAAACAGGGTGTTTCATGTAATTTATGCTCT
>JAEIIU010048838.1:0-16398 GCA_018874675.1 Drosophila baimaii | reverse complement strand
CAGATCTGGCCATGAGAGTGGAAGAGTCACATCTGGAAGAGCATCGTATGTGAATGCTTATGTGAATGCTGATGCTTATGCGAGTGTGATAATGCGAATAGAGAAGGGAGGTGAAGTCAGAGGCCCCCCCTGCACCATATACGTAACGTAAGGTAAGGTGCCACAAGGTGTGGCATGGCATACATAGATGTTTTTTTTTTTTTTTTTTTTTTTTGAGTGTTACACATGGGCAACCAACCTTTATCACACAAGGTATTCCAGCCTGAAGCCTGCAAGAGATGCGAATAGAATTTTTGGCATTGGCTTGAGTAACGTTTTTTTGGATACTGGTTTACTGTGGTTACTGGTTACTGGTTTACTGGTTACTTGGTTACTTGGTTACTTGGTTACTGGAGTACAAATAGGTAGTAGCAGCTTACATGCTTTTAAAATGTTAATTAAGTCAGCTGGCTGTTTACAGTTACAGTTACAATTATGATTTGTTGTTATATATATTTTCTGCGGAAGTTATTATGCATTATGCGTTGCGAGGGCGTGTGCAGAGATGTGTGTGTATGGTAAGCGCATGTCTGGTAGTTGCTTGTAGGTAAGGTAACAATATGTTTCTAGAAACACGTAGTAGGAACCGTAAGTAAAGCCATTAAATATATATTAAGTTAGTTGCGCTACTTGATATATATGTATATTTGAAAATACAGTATCGTAGGATGATGGTAGAGTATATGCGTCGTATATAACGAGGTTTAAACTTTTAAAGGAAGCGAACTTATCATTGTTGCTATCGTTATATCATAGGTATTATTATATATAAAGCGCATGACATTTTGTAGATGTCCAGAGCATCTAGTAAACAATGGTTCCGAGTTACAGTTACAGTTACAGTTACAGCACTTAACCATCCGGTTTCTTCAAGTGTATTTGTGTGCCCAACAGAAACACGAATTCAAATAAATATTAAACATATTCATGGCTGGCATGTACTATGCTGGTTAATGATTGTCCTCGACTCGGAGTAGAGACTGTATTTTGGGTATGTTACGGGGGGGGGTGGGGTGAGGGGGTTTAGGGTGGTTGGGGGGTTGAAGGATGCTATTGCGTAAGCTCAGAATTAAAAAAATAACACTAACCCTTGAGATGACTCACTACAAGCGGCGGAACTATCTAATCTATAGTGTCGATCGGCGTCTGTCTCCGACATGCGTATATCCTCGGAGCCGCTGGGACTCATATGTCGCGACGAATGATGCTCGAGCTGCCGTATTAGGTCCTCCAAGTTGCGTATACGCAGCGGTCCGGTCGAGGGGGCATCATCCTCATCCGGCTGCTGGGACTGCTGCTGCTGCTGCTGCAATGCCATCGCCGATGGCTGGTGCAACTGATGCTGCGACCGATGGTGGTGGAGCAGTGCTGTGCCATGCGACATGCCGCCGGACATGGCGGCCGAAGATCCGCCGCCGCCGCCCACACTTGACCCCAGTCCCAAGCCACTAAGCCCGGCCGCGCTGCCGTCCAGTATGATGGCATGCACGGCGGCATTCTCACAGATATTCTCGCGCGAGCTCGACTTGGATCCACTGGCTCGCTTATACTGCTCCGCGGAGTAGCCCAGCTGGGCATTGTTGCAGTCTTGCAGCGTCTTGCGTAGCATCTCCTCACTGAGGCTGCCGCTGCCGACGGGCGTGTTGCCGGTCCCGGTGCCCCGGTGCGTGGCAGCGTTCCGCAGCGCCTCTAGAATGTCCTCGTGGTAACCGTTGAGGGACTTCAGCGTGCGCTCCACCTCGGAGACGGCCGCTCCGCCGCCGCCGCTCGTCGAGGCCAGGGTGCCGTCCTGGGTAATAAGCTCTAGGTTGTCCGATTGGTTGTCGTCGCCCCACTTGTCTTTCAGCTGCTCACCGTGCACCAGACCATAGCCGTGCTTCTTTAATATACCCTTCTCTGTGGCGGTCAATAGCAATGTATGGAGAGGAGGGCAGTGTTAGTACATGTAAAAGAATATATATAAATTTTGGTAAAGAATGACACGAGATTACCGCCGAGGCGGCGATTACTCAGAATGACTCTTAAGCTTTCTGGCGCAAAATGAACATAGGAACATAGTTTTGTTTTGTGTTTTTGGCTTTGGAATAGCAAAATAGATGAGATGTTGTCTCTAAGAAAAACAACCCACTTTGCATCTCACTTGCTCCCTTTGGGGGAGGGGAAGGACATATCCGAACCTATGACATGAACTGGACATGAAGACCTCCTCTTTAGCAGAATGATTAGACAGTTCCTATAAAGACTCTGCGAAAATTACCATTCCATTTAGGTGTTCAAAACGATCAGGATAAAAAAAAACCAATAGAAAGTATCACAAAAAGATGAATACTATATTCCTGAAGAAATAAGAGAAGCTTTTAACCCTGTAAAGGTCATATTTCTAAGCTATCTTGTTGAAATTTCAGGCATAGCCCTATTTCTGTTGCAGGCGGAATCTGATCACTATATTTCAGAACTTGGCAGCTTAGCAAGTTATCCAATAACATAAAGGGGTACGGAAGAGTCAGCATGATTGTTTGCAAACCAAAAAATTATTATTTACATTTAGCCGAAGATACAAATAGTAGGGGCCAGTGAACTCCAAGGGACCCCTTGTTGCAGAGGTTAAAGATCATATATTTTCACTACAAATGAGCTATTTTAATTACTAATTACTATGGTGTGACTCTCGCGATGATTGTAAACGTGTAACTGCAATAACGAAAGCTCGGAAGAGTACTTGAAATAAACGTTTTTTTTTTTTATAGTCATTAGTTATAATCAGTTAGTCTAGTTAACTAGGTCAATATTATTAACACATGTTTAGCATGTTTCTAGAGTGTCAAGCGGAGAGTGTATGAGAAGATAGCTTTGTCCGGATTCAGTCACATCTGTGACTGTTTACATTTTTCCTTGATAATGCAATCAAATTGTGTGGCTACCATGCAATTGAGTTGGATATTTCTTGATTTGATTTCCCAGCTTACAGGCAGGCGGGGAGTGTCACAAAAATCTCTTTGAGTAGTATTTCTATACAAAATCAACTCCAGGAATGACAGTTTTTCTTAGTCCTTTTTTGGTTTCGATTTTAAAATAATATTATAAAGTATAATGACATCAATTCTAACTTTAGAGCCGACAATCTGTGATCCAAGAGCTACTTTTAAGGGGATGAGTACTTCAAATTTTATTTAACCGATTCAGCGTCCGTTTCATTTCAACGTTCCAAATTCGATGCGATACTCATACATCAGCTTGAAGCTTGCAATCGAATTTATTTATCGGAAACTTGAAATCTTTCACAATCATCGATAAATTGCTAATGTCCTAAGAACTTTCCCAAACATCTCCATGGAACTCAGCAAGTAAACTTTGTAAGAATATTATTAAAATACTGAAGCAAATATGTATATTTAATATGGAATCTTAATAAACAATGATGTGATAAAGTGTCACATGTTAATGAAATTCCTGGATATTCATTTTTAAGTAGATGTAGTTGGGTAATAATAACTAAAAAGATTCTACTGCAAATACTTGATTTGGAATATACCTAATTGTTAACCTATTAAAGTGCTGTTGTAAGTAATGTAAGTGCAAAAGTCCAATTTGTAAGATGACTCATCTTAGATGTCTAATAAAGTATAAGCTGTAAAGGTTTTCTCAATAAGTTTTTCCAAGCGAATTAATGCTCGGATGGTTGAATTTGAAAAGAAAACGTGATACTCTCCCGAACCACCCGAACTTCGGCCAGTTTCTGATACAATCTACATACATAGGTGTCTGCGTGTACCTCTTATAGGCGACTTTGATCTAACTTATTTTTATATTACATTCATAAAACGATTTGATTTTTGATTCAAATTTCAATCAAATCAAATCAAATAAAGAGATTTGTGTAACACTCCAAGGCACAGATTTTTTTTTTTTGTGTAAATCTAAGCACATGTTTCTAGGAATGAAAAAAAAAGAATATGGAATTTGTAAGTCAATGTTATTAACCTGCATGTGACTGATCGTCCTCGCCACCAGTATTATAGCGACGGCCATGGATGTTCTTGTCCCTGCGAATGACAACAATATCAGTTAAGCGAAATGAATATACCCAAATATGGGTAGTATTCCCCTATTATCCCCATTACGGAATACCCACCTGAAGCCCGTCTGATTGGCATAGACCAACTTGCTGGATCCGTCCAGGGAGACCTCTTCAACGGAATGATGGTTGGGTGCCGTCGCCGCTCCGCCGTAACTTTTCGCAATTGGTTTCTTCGAGTAAGGTGGATCATATTTAAGTGTTGTTGTCTTTCGCCTATATATAGCCGCCGGCACCCGCAATTATGTTGTTGTTGTAGTTGTAGTTGTTTATTTCATTTATATGCGTTATATTTTGATTATAAGTTTTGCATACACACCAGGGTATAAAGTATGTGTAATAAAGCGTAAAATTATGGGTGTTTTATAGGCATAATTCGATTATCGATTATCGATTTTTTGATTTTTTTTGTTATCGTTACACAGCAAATTGAATTTAATTTTACGTCCAAGTGTTTTTGTAATAATGTTGGGGCGAGAGCGTGGTTGTTGATATGTTTTATCGTAGGTTTGTTTAGGTTTTGGTTGGTTGTTTTTATGGTTCAGTTTGGTTCGGTTAGTAGATATAAACACAATCGAATGTTTATATAATCGAAGCGTATATATAAGGCATTTGGCACGCCCACATACACACGCATGCACATTTATTTATTTATTAATTTTTTTAATTGTTTAGAGAGCATATTCGAACGTGCATGAGTGTGTATGCAAGAGCCCGATAAATTGAATTGATAAATTGGATTTTTTTTCGATTTTAGATTTAATGGATTTGGTCGGGAATTATATATATATTTAAATTTTAATAAATACCGATTTTCAATAGTTTTTAATTTCGTTTTCGTTTTTGTTGTTGTTGTTTTTTGTTCGATCGATTTTTATTGATGTTGTTGTTGATTGTTGTTTGGAAACGAAATGTTGCAATGAGATTCTTGATTAATAAGATGCTTACAGATTGTGAATATACTTTTTGTGTGGAATATAAAGAATTTTGTTATGAATTGTATATATGTTTGTAGAAATAAAAACACACACACTTATACGCCTGGTCTTTTGAAGTATATTCACACCCACACATGCATGTGTTTGAAGAAAAACTTAACAGGTAAGAAAAAAAGAACCAGAACAAACAGAAAATACAACTTGGAAAGCAAGCTTTACTTCGAAAAGCCGAAGCTCATATAATACCCTTGCATTGACCATTTTTGCAAAATATAATCAGTTTCATATTGAAAGTTGTTACTATATAGATATTTTCATTTTTGGAAACATAGACATACAGAAAAACGGACATTGTATTGCTTTATGATCGATTAGGGTATTACATTGTCAAACACAAAAAGAAAAACACTTTGCAATTGTGTAAATGTACCAGAAAAATATAAACAAAATTATCCTATACTGAAAGAAAAATCAAAACCAAAATTATTTGGCACGCGAAAGTTTAAGAAAATATACATAAATACATACCATGTATGTAAAGGACGTTAGAGTCAAGTAGAAAAGCGGGTACTCAGGACAAACTTTAAGCATGTTCCTTACAGAGTAAGAGTATCATATAAGAGATTTATACAATTGTGTACGAGGACATAAGGTATACCTTTAGATAGTTAATATCCAAGGGCTTAACAAACGGACATACAATCAGACGATGTTGATCAAGAGGGTCCGGAACATAGGTATGTATACTACATCTTCATTTTTCGGCATTATTAAAAGCTTATTAAAGCATAAGAAATTAGTAAACTGAAAATTCAATTGGAAATAACTAGACAATTTTACAGACAATGAAAATACAACATTAAAATGTAAGGCTAAAAATCAATTCGAAAAAAAAAATATTATTGGACCGACGACAAAAAGATGAAATATACGACGAAGATTTATGATTTCAAGCAAATACATACATTTAATAGGAATGATAAAAGATGAATGAACTTTCCTTGTATTTTACATGCGGTTTTGGTTAGGTTAGATGTACAAACCAATTTGACAAGAGGAAAATAAACTATAACTATGAAAAATTATACAAGGTGCATGGAATAACGCGTACTTAGTTCTGCGCTGTAGCGTTCAAAATTTGCATTGAAATAATAAGGTTGAATTTACTTTTAAAAGTACTGTTTTTTTTTTTTTTGAAACCAACGAATGAGTTATAGTTTTGGCAGGTGAGAATAGCACGTTTAAAAATGCAATATGTACACTTTTTCGCACCGGACGTTAAAACGTTATTGCATGCACCCGAAATTGTAATGCTGAAAAGTTCATTAGGGTTTTATGTATATGTAAGTATGTATGTATATGTTACGATTAGAAGGAGCATGGTGAATTGCAATCATGATATCATTATTTTGGTCTGTATGTGTTTTCATTTTCGGTATATGTATGTATGTATGTATTAGACAGTAATATGTAGTAGTGGTAGTAGTAGTGGATCTGTATTTGGGTGGCTTTGTCGTTTCCTGCCCTTGTACATTGTTTGTATGTAACTTTACCACTATCTTTGTCTGTAATTGTAACTGTACATATGTATGTATGTATGTAGGTTTTTACCTGTGTCTGTTTCATGTTCATTCGTGTCTGCATCTGTTTCTGTTTCTGTTTCTGTATCTGTGTCTCTGTGTCTCTGTGCCTGATTCCAATGTTCATACCATATTACACAAACAAAACATAAATGCTTTATGTGTGTACATTGTATTCGTATTCGCATTCATAATGACGGCTTATTAGCTTATCGGAACACAGCAGGCTTACTCTGCAGAAAGCACCACCATAGCTCAAAGTCAGCTTCGTCTATGTTGGGCCCTAAGCGCAAGTACATATCAATATCAATATCAAGATCCTGATCGATCGCCTCCACTCCAGGCAAACATTAAACGTAAAAGATTCGAATAAACGCTACATCCCGTCTTTGGATGCATGCATTATTCGACTATTGGCTTTGGGCTGCAAGTTAGCGGGCGTTTTTGGGCGTGGCTACGAATACATACATTTCTATGTATGTATGTATATTGGGGCTTATAAACTAAACGGAACTCCCCCCCCCCACAGAGTATGTTTGTTTGTTTGTTTGTATATTGGTTCTAAGCATTGTGTTTCATACTGTAGTAGGTACAATGTGTAGTAGTAGTGGTGGCAGGGGTCATCAGCGTTATTGATTTGGTTGGTTACACATACGTACGTACATACAAAAAAAATATTTAGGCAGGATTATAGTGTTGGACAGACTAAAGTGAACAAAAGTAGTAATGAAAAACGTCAACGAGATCACCGCTGTGCTGACGACAACGATAACATACACAAATGGCAATCCTTTGTATAGCCGCTTTCAAATTGTGTGCTTTTGTACTCAAAAAAACATAATAATTTAAAGCCAGAATAGGTGACCAACCAAAAAATAGAAATCATAAAATATGTTTAAAAAGCATATGAATCCACACCAATATTATTATAACCTCTACTACAACAAATAAAACTACACATATGTATGTATGGTTTGCATACATAGGCCCTTCTTTAATTAAGTGTCACCCTATTATTGGAGATGGGAATAGAATCAAAGTTTTCGATGTTTTTCTAAGCCAAATCGATAATTATCGAAGTTTTTCCAGCATTCCTTACTATCCTGTTTTGTGTATATTTCGTCAATGCCTTATCTACCTCTTCTAACTCTTCTCTACTTTCTTATCGGTTTTTAAATTATAAATGTTTTTGGCATAACGATGAATAAAAACCAGATTATGTAATCTGTGGCAGGAAGTTAGTTCTGCTTTTTGGTCAGGGACAGAAAAACACACAATTTCTTGAAATACAAGACCCCGAAACTTGGATATTAATGAGTACATGAATGAGAAAGTTAATTATTATGAGAACAATATGACATAATATATTGCAATGGAATGGGGCTATAATATAAAAGTCATAACTTTTGAAGCTAAAACATTCCTTTGAATACATTTTTACAGTAGAGCCTGCCATAAGTTTATAACAGATTAGGATTAAAGAGTAGGAACATAAGGCTTTCTTTCATCTTTCCAAATTAACTCACTTTCAGTTTATATACTTTATTTCTCAGCCCAGGTAATGTCTGTTGAGGATTCTAACAATAAAGCAAAATATTAGACCAAACCAGAAACAAAGCAATTACAATAAATGAATAACACAAGTCAAGTTCATTTGAGAGTTCTGCCGTGAGCCCTAGACGGGTATCGCAGAGGTTGCATATGATATCTCAGGTATCAGGTACGATTATTTCATTAAGGAAAACTAATAAAAATAATAACTAGTCTTTAGTTTTCTCTGATTATGACAGACCTGCACTGGTGCTCCTGACACTTTCAAGTCTTAATTACAAAATGGAATTGCCCTTTTCGAGCAGCTCTTTTTAACTTTTTTATGAACTTCAACTAATAAGGTAATTAAATGATTTGATTAACGAAATGTTAAGGCTTAAGTTTATCAGTTGAGGTACACAACTGGGGCTTAAAAGGTGACATGAGCGATAGACAGCAATATATAAAACGTGTTGACTCGAAGCATTCTTGCGTTGGGATAAAGATTGTGTAATATGAGTAGCTCAGAGCCCTTGGAAGAGTTTTCTGTCTCATTTTTTTTTTTTTTTTTAAAGTCTTTGATAGGAAATATTTACAGATGTGAAATATAAAAGAAAATTATAGAGGTGATTAAGACGATGCGATGCCTGGATAGACCTCACTCCTGCATGCCTCCTTTACACATTGGCTAATAATGCAAATTATTCTATTTCATATGAAAGTATTAATTATAATATCTACAGCAGTATCTGCGTGAAAATGATCAAACCTTAATACCCGTCACCAGTGTATCAAAACAGTGACAGTGACTCTCCTTGTGTCTATTAAATAGACACTTGAAATTAATTTATTAAAGACCATGTAAATATATTTTTGATCTTTGCAATGTCTTAAAGTATGTTTGCTTGGCTTTGATAAATTCGTTGTAATAGGAAAAATATACGAACTTTGTAGTACCTGAGCTGACCTAATTAATGTTACAAATAGGAACTTTTTCCAATTCATTTGTAAGTTAGAGGTTATTGGTAAAACAGGGACTCCGTTCAATAGGAAACAGAGTACTTCCTGTGAAGGCTTTTGATTTCTGAACAAAAAAGCCACACCTAAGTGGAGTGCTTGTTTTCTTCTCTTACTTTTTTATCTCAACAACACCAAGTCTGCACATTAAACAAAAAGGACAAAAAACAAAGCGATATAAATTGAAAATATTAACTCTCAGACTCCTCGTTTGTTTTTATACAGTATGCTGGCATAGGCGTGAGGATTCATGTACGGAACTATAATTATAATAAAATGTTTTGTATATTGGAGATGTGTGGACGTGTTCGGTTAGGCAGTTGCGTACGCAGGTTAATGCTGGAAAGGGCTGAGTAAAATATACATATAGCCAGCTTCCGGCACTGACAGGGCGTATAAGTAATATTAGTAAATATATACACAGCTCTTTGGTCTCTTGGTCCGCTAAGTGCCCTTTTTAGCAACAAAAGCCTGCATATGCCCCTGGGTGTGGTATCAGTAGGTAATTTTTTTTTAGGAGTATGGACATTTGAAAGTTAAAAAACTCTTATATATGAAGCTTAAAACGGAAAACGAACAATGACAATGGTTTTAATGCAACGACTTTAATAAATTTATCAAAATGCGAAACAAAATAAACAAATTTACTAAAGTTTTTGTTAAAATATTTGCATTTGCAACTGGATTTTTTTTGTTTTTTTTTTTTTTGTAGTTTTAAAAAAATATATTTTGATATTTTTTTTTTTGTTTTCTTTTTTTGCTTGTTCTTTTTGTGGTTGTAATTTGTATTTGTATTTAGAGCTGGCTTTTTCATTACTTCTTTTCAACTAACCTCAGACACAGGGAGAAGTTTCTATGTACTACAACTGACCTGTAGCACAATGCCATCAAGGTGAATGTTATAAAAACGAACCCTACAACTGACATTAGAACACCGACTAGGAACACTGTATTTGAGCCGTGGTAGTTCTCTATACGAGAAATTTTCAGCCAATTGTTTCATTATGCGCGCAGATGTTTTTGTTTTAGCATGAGTTTTTTGTGGGTTTTATTGTTTTGTTTTGTTCGTATATTTGTATAGAGAGTGTAGTTAGTTAGTGGATGTGGATTTCAGTAAATTCAGTAGTATATTTCAGTATATTCATTAGGTTGTCGATGTGTCGATACCCCAATTAATCGTGTTTCATTTCATTTGTTTCGGTTCATGGGTTGTCGATGTCGATACCCCAATTAATCGTGTTTCATTTCATTTGTTTCGGTTTATTGGTTTATTGCGTTACGCAGTGACAGGCCATGGATGATTTCGTATTTGCCATTTCCGTGAGTTTTTCGTAGTTTTATATATGTCATTTTTTATATTGAAGTAGGCAGTGGGGTTGCGGGTCAGCCGAAAAAAACAAGTAAATATACAATTTTGTATGCATTTCGCAAAATCAGGTACTATGAACGTCTCTCTCACATATTTATATATATATTTTATGTCGATTTTTTAAAGGTAAATATGTAAATATTATTCAAATAAACATTAATTAGTTATACACATATATGTATGCACATATTTGTATATAAATAATTAAGCAAACATGCACACACTGTTCAGTAGTATGTATGTATGTGTTCTCGGTAAGAAGTTTATTCCGGTTCCATAAGGCCATTAAAAGCTAAAACGATTCTCACAATTGTACAAAATTACACACATTTAATATATATTTATTTGGGTATAGAACGTTGTAAATTTTATGTTTCCTTTTTGTTTGTTTTTCTATGACAATGGTAATCTTAGTTTTTCAAATTTTGATATTATCCCTCCCCCCCCCAAGTATTTCCCGAGCACTTCGTATTCTTAAGGATACTAGGGTTAGAGTCAACACACGACCAACGAGTCACACTTATTATTAGGTATTAGGAAAAAAAAATTAACTATTGTCTTTAGACGAGAGAACGTATTGATTGTATTATTGATATGTGATTTTACTTTCTTATTACAGAACTTTTTTGTTTAATTGGTGCAAGAGACTTATCGATGACCCCTTTCTATCGATAAAAGCTAAAAACAATCGAAATAAAATTACGCTACCGTAAGTATTAAAAATTTCGAGTGTTTTTAAAAACTTTTAAGCCATTTTATACAATTACTTAAAAAATATTCAAGCGGTTTCTTTATATTTTAGCCATTGAGAATTTTCTTTTAAAATGTTTTCATCATTAAACCGCTTTTCAAACAACGAAATCCTATGATGAATAATATATTTAAATTTCGAACAGAAGTTTCCATAAAAAACTTTTTCCTATATGCAAATTTGTATTATTAAATTATTTTTCTAATGCTTTGGTTTTAAGATCCTATGTATATTTATGCTCAAAACATGAACTATTGTGGTTTAGTTTAAATCTTAAAATATGTGAAAGATAATGTTAAGAAAAGCGATTCATCCGCTGTTAACATCTTTACAAAATCCTAGTGGATTTTACCCAAATTGCCTCAGTTACTTAAAACAATATTAAGAATTATTTTTGAATTTACTCTAAGCCGATTTAGCTAAACAATTTTAAACTCTTTCAAGTTTCTGTTAGACGTTTTTTAAGTTTTCTTTTTCGCTTTCTTGTTTTTAACTGCCATGCTTATATTTTGTGCCCATGAAGTCTCGTTGAGGACTTGCCTTTTACAGAGGATCAAAAGACCATCCTTATTTACCCAAATGTAAAATTAATTAACAGCCAGTAACATTTCGCAATGTTTTTTCACTGTTTTTTTTTCTTCATACATACATTGCGTTTTAAGGGTGATGAACGTGGCCAATGAGTGTTGGAGAACGCGGCGATATTTTTTAATTGCTTAATTTTAAAAGTCCACAGGGTTTTGGTCATTTAAGTTCCGACGATGAATCGATGTCAATGGAGTCATTCCATTAAACATTTCATCTTTTCGTGAATTTGTTTTTTTTTTATTCATGCATTTGTTCTACTACCCATGTATGTGAGTGTTGTCAATACGAAATTATTATAAAATTATTTTGAAAATCATAATAGAGTTCCATTAAACACCACATATTACAGAAAAACGCCAGATATACTTATACATTTTGTGAATTACGGCAAATTACAAGCACGTACAATTTTAAAACTGATATAAGCACTACGAATATTTTACACACAGCGATAGAGGCAGAAAGACAGTCAAAAGAAAACGAAATGATCAAATGATGTTGAGAAAGTGTGTGTAAGTATGCATGCGCACGCATATGTACATACATACATACATACATACGATGTACATACATACATACATATGTATGCACTTACAACCGACCGATAGTAAGATAGGATGTACTAAAGTTTAAACGGAAGTATTGATCGGTATCGGTATCGGTATCGGTATTGATCCCTGGTCCTGCGTACATAGTGGTACAAAAAAATACATTGATTTGACCTATATATATGTATATAGTACGTGTATACTTATGTTTTGGATGATGTAAGTGTTGCTAAATGCATAGGAGGAGGAGCTTGACTTGCTTGGTACTCTACCTGTAGCAAACGGCCAGTGTTGCAAAACTAATGAAGACACATTTGACGATAACTGTTAAAATGATGACCATGGTTAATGTGCTGATCCTATTTTTGTCAGAGGTGCCTGCAAATGGTGGTTGCGTTTTATTTTCAATCAAAATATATAAATATATATGCGTCGTGTTTCGAAATTGCGACTTTGAGTATCAACATAACAGGTGCCAAAAAAGCATTTAGTCTCTTAACTTGAATTTCGAGTTTTGGGGTGGTTCAGAAGGGTTAAGTGAAGAACTTAAATATTTTAGCGGATCTGAAATGTTTTTTGGGAGATTTTACTTACACTCTTTCATGCGCCTAAATTGCACACACACTGCAGTCCCACATTTGTTTATGTTCTTTTTGTATAATATTAAAATCGGTTGTGAAACAAAGATATTTACCTAATATTTAAATATACACTTTAAGAAATGAACTATAACTCAAGATTGAACTAAAGGAAGGGAACTTTGGCAAACTGAAGCTCGAATGCATAATTTTCCATAAATACCACCGCTTGGTATTCTAGTGAAACACTTAAGACGCCTTTATTTTAAGCAATAAATTACTATTAGCAATATTTACTTTGTTTCCTTTGTCCCTTTGTCTCGAAAAGTATTGAATTTATAAGTTTACCAAAAGGGAAACATACAAAAAACGGTTGTTTATTATATGATCTGAAATCAGTAGTGCCCAGACCAGTACATTGACATGTTGGAACGGCATTTGTGTGAGTAAGACAGAGACACACGCGACGCCGGGTAGAGAAACTTGCTGACTCGCGAGTCAAGGTCGTGGGCAGCTCTGGTTTAGATACTTATATGTAAAATATAATAACTTTAGACCTTGATTTTTTAACTCGCTTAAAAGGGTACAATTATCTAGAATGCCAAGAACTGGCCATTTAGGGGAGAAATTGGTTGGTATGTAAGTAAGGAGTACAATAATTTAAGTTATAAAGGACGCCTCTCCCACTTAACATTGAGCTTGCCAAAGAACAATACATTAAGAACACATTTTTAAGAACATAAGACAATAAAAATAAAAATACAAATTTTAAAACATATTGAAATTCCAAATTTCTAATGAATTAGTTTTTTACTTTTTAAGAACAAGTAACTTTTGGAGTGGTTAGGGAAGCTTTTTCTTAACATGATAACAAACATTCGGAGGAAATAACAACACAGCAACACACAACTTCTTTGTACATCTCAAGTATCGTTGATGTGAATTGGCGAGTGTATTGATATATTGAACATAATGACTACTTGGTAGAGTAGTTAAAAATGCGCCGGATTCTATACCCTTAGAAGTACTTAGCAGCTACATAATTCTATCTACTAAGAACCTGGGCACCGTCTTAGAGGAAGCTGAGCTCCACATCTATTATATATTGATACAAAAAAAAAAAAATGGCAGCTTGTCCAAAATGGTTCGGTATACTGCCGCTTACAGAAGGCGAAAATATTTGTATTTAAAAATCTATGTATACGTATATGGTGAAGTTGTTATAAAGTTCATAGTCTTAATCACAGCAGCGTTAGAGTAGAGTAGAGCTGGAAGAGAATCGAAGTTATCGATGTACAATATGCGAAAATCGATAGGCATCGATATTATTCCACCTCTTGATTTTATCGAAAAATCGAAGTTATCGATGTACAATATGCGAAAATCGATAGGCAACGATATTATTCCAGCTCTTGATTTAATTAATTGGCAAATTGATCTAATCTTTTAAGGTATATACTTATATATGAGTATGAGGAACCATTTAAAAACAGATGATCTTGAAACTACTATATTTCGTCTTGAGCCATTACTTCACGATAATAAGGTAAAACAAGAAAGCGTAAGAAAAAGTTATTTGCGCCATCTTCTTTACTGTTTTCGAACAACAAATTGGTGTTAAAAATCATGAAGCATGATACTTATGATTGATCTAGGTAAATGTATATATATATTCTGTTTATTTACTCAATCATTTGTGGTGTTTAATCGCGATAAGTATGTATGTTTATTCTGTGTGCCCAGAGAGTATTTGATTTCTTTATTGGACTTCCTTTCAGACACGAATTATTTTGCTATTGACTACCATTGTCATACAAGGAAGCAAACCAAATGATATGAGATCGAATCGCTACCGAATTAATCAATTGTGAGTGAGTGGTCACGCGTAGGTAAGGTACATAAGTGGTAATAATTGACCTGACTTGAATCAGACTCTTATTGGGTAGTACATATGTAGGAATGGCATATATCGAGGTGAGGAGTAGCTTTCGCTATCCGAGATCCGCGAATCGAACTTGGACTGGTTTACTATTCTCTCTTACCATATGGGGTTTCTTTCTTCTCCATCTTGATGGCAGTCTCCGACGTGGGCAGTGCTTCCGTTGGCAGTGCTGTGGTGAGCAGGACGACCGAGCTGCAGTCCGTGCCGCCCCATCCCATGTCGCAGAAGCAGCGGTTGTTGTTGGTGCAGACCTGCAAGAGGAATATGCAAAGAGGTGTCGTCGTGGCAATGTGAGATACGGTGCGTATGCGTTATGTGTGCGCGCGGCAAGTGTGAGTGTTCATATGGGTGGGTGTTCATGGCAGAATGTGCCGCGTGCGAGTGGCACATTCCATTTCGCTGAGTTGAGTTGAGTTGAACTTACGCCGTGTTCTGAGCACTCTTGACCCTGTTTATTTGCGGGGCACTTGGTCTGATCCACGTGGGG
This sequence comes from Drosophila baimaii, assembly GCA_018874675.1. Taxonomy (NCBI): domain Eukaryota; kingdom Metazoa; phylum Arthropoda; class Insecta; order Diptera; family Drosophilidae; genus Drosophila; species Drosophila baimaii. Next base: position 956 of record JAEIIU010048838.1, on the reverse strand, counting down.
AAAGAGACTGACACACGTTTGGTTCAGACAAATTAAGTTGTCGCCACACGGCGTTCCGTCCTTGACGAGGCCATGCTCTGGGTAGCTGTTGGAGCCCACCTGCCCGCTGGTCGCCCTGTGAATAATACTCAAACGATTGTGACTGCTGTCCCATACGCCTTACGGCCTCCTCCCCAGTTCCCCGGTCTCCCGCCCCATGTCCCGCCCTACGCACTTGCATTCGAATTCCTGGCCCTTGATCGAGATAATGGTTCGTGAATATAGCTGATCGATTCCATCGTTCACCGGCTGTCGTTCCCCCTCCTTGCACTGCAGCGTGCCGCACTGAACGTTCCTGGGAGGCGGGTATTTAATATGTGATGCAGTTATTTAATATGTGTACATTAATCCCCCCAATTACAGTCGGCACTTACTCTGGCTCGCACTTGATGTAATGCTCGTTGGCATCCCGCCCGCAGTGGCCGTTGATGGAGCCCTTCGAATTGAATTGCTCGTAGCACTGCTTGTCCGCGGCAGATCCGCCGTAGCCCCAAATGGCTTCACATTGCAGACTCAGCGTGGGACAGTATCCCTGAAAGCAATATCCTGCAAATAACAGAGACATTAGGTTTATAGTCGGCAGGATAATTATTTCCTGCATTATCTTACCAGATATGCCTGTCTTGCTCAGGCCACAGGGGGAGCCGTTCTTCTTGAACACATCGGATGGACATTGGCCCACCTCGCCATCACAGTACTCGGGAAGGTCGCACTCATTGTGCGAGTCACGACAAATGTAATCCTTTGGTCGCAGCTTTAGAGAGTGAGTATGAATAGGACATTATTCATGGTTGTATCAGGGATGGAAACAGAGTAGGTTTGGGCAAAAAATCGATATAAAAAATAGATATCAGGGTATCCAACCGGTACCATGACCGTTATTTTTAACCGGTATAACCGAATCAAAACCGAAACCG
>JAEIIU010048831.1:0-12604 GCA_018874675.1 Drosophila baimaii | reverse complement strand
AGCTATATGATATATTGGTCCGATTTCAATGAAATTTCTAGGAGGTGATTATATTTATATTATAAAGGCATATTATATTATATTATTCGAATATCTTTAAAAATAGCGAAAATATGTCAATTTTTCCATATCGTTTCTATGGCAGCTATATGATATAGTCGTCCGATCCGGCCCGATATATAGCAGCGAGAGTATATAGAAGACTATATGCAAAGTTTCAGCCCGATAGCTCAAAATCTGAGAGACTAGTTTGCGTAGAAACGGACGGACCGACGGACAGACGGACAGGGCTAGATCGACTCGGCGGTTGATGCTGATCAAGAATATATATGTATACTTTATAAGGTCGGAAATGACTCCTTCACTGCGTTGCAAACTTGTGACTAAAATTATAATACCCTCCAAGGGTATAATAAAAATAAATAGAACACTATTTCCATGCCATAAAGTCTTTAAATAAACTTAAAAAAATAAGTACCAAGGCTGAGGTCGCTTAAATTTTTTTTTTAATCTAAAGAATAGGTTTTACTATTTAAAAAAAATAGAGTAAATAGCTAGAATTAATTTAGAAAATTCTTTTGAGTGTACCATGGACTGGGACTACCTCTAGGCACAAAAGGAGTACGACGATAACTGAAAGGTGGACCCATAGAAAAAGCGGATGCGAATCGAGAGCGGAAAGCGTGTCAGATAGATGACTGGGCCACCGAGGGGTTAAGGGGCTAGAGTAAAAGTGGGAATTTAGTTCGAGCTACTGTGGAAAGGATTAAAGAAAAGGGGGGTTAAAGATAAAGGGGAAAATGAGTCAGGCAATGGGAAAACCAGAGACAGAGAGAGAGAGAGAGAGAGCAGCAGCAGCAAGAGCAATTTTATTAGGCTCCTTTTCCACTTAGTTATTATTAGTTAAAGCGGTTTTTACACTTTTTTTATTGAATAAACGTAGAATGATGAGACTCTTTAGAGAAAGCACGATACTGGCAGTATCTTAAAGATATCTATCATCACTTTGCTTTGTGGGAAAGTAGGAATAGGCAGCCAGGTGCATCTGCCACTATTAAAGCCTTATTGTTAATGTCATTTACTGGAACTGAAGAAAGTTGCAATTATCTGAGGCTGGAAGGGGTGGGGGAAGCAGAGGCAAAGCTGAGGGAAATACGGGTACGGGAATGGGTATGGGTTTTGGGGGGGGGACCTCGACCCAGAAAGAAATCCGCTCAAAGCCCACCCCCTGCGAGCTGGCACTGTAAGTAAACAGGTGCAAACATGGCACAGCAATTTCACAATCTCCCACTTTTCCGCCCGCTTGCTTTTTTTTTGTTTCACTTTTCGCCTCTTTCAAATAGTTGTAAATGGGTAACAAAAAAAAATTAACAAAAAACAACGGAGATCCACTCGACGACCACTCTCGACAAAAAACAAGCAGGGAAATTCTGGAAAAATCATTGAAGAGCAACAATGCGGGCGGGGAAACAAAAGGAAAAGCACAAATGCAAAGCCGGCGACCACTAAATAAGTGGAGTGCGTGGACGAGTGGAAAATGGGGGGGTGAAACGGGGTGAAAAGGGGGTACCAGAGGGGAAAGATTCAGCGGGAAAGTGGAAAAGCGGATACAAGCAAGTTCGAGGCTGAGAGCAAATAAAGGATCAAGCGAGTCCCAAACATAAGAACGCGTTGCGCGAAAATGTTCCAAGTGAAAGCTAACCGATACAGTGCATAACGCAAATGTAAGGCTGTTAACAAGAAAAAAACAAACAAGAAAACCTTGAAAAGTTTGATTAAGTCAAATATAAATAATAAGCAAGTTAGAAAAGCTAAATTTGTTACTTATTAAACAAGATTTTGATACTAAGAGCATAAATTACACGAAACATCCTGTTTCGCATATATGTTTATATGGTAGCTATCAGATATTGTTGGCCGATCTTAATGAACATTTTAAGGAAGTGCTCTTATCATTTAAAATCAGCATGTGTAATGTAAAATGTATGTAAAATGTAAAATTCATATGTAAAATATTAATTTAAACCTATCTTTCCTATGGCAGCTATGTGATATATTTGTCCAATTTCAAAGAAATTTCTAGGGTGTGGGTATAATCATATTATTGGGGCATAAATTAAATTTCATTTGAATATCTTGAAAAATAGCGAAAATATGCCAATTTTTCACGATCGTTTCTATGGCAGTTATAGGATATAGCAGTCCGATTCCGGCCATTCCGACATATATACTGCTTACAAGAGATATAAGAATATCCTGAAAGTTTCAGCCGGATAGATAGATAAATTGAGAGGCTAGTTTGCATATAAGCCGACAGACGGACATGACTAGATCGATTCGACTGGTGATGCTGATATATATACTGGGGAAAAAGATAACTCCTTCACTGCGTTCCAAACATAATGAAAAAACTATAATAACCTGAAAGGGTATAATAATTTACAATTAGATACAATAAAATAGATCGATTTTATAAGAAAGTTCTTTGGTTTTCAAATTTAAATTATGATTTATGAACCAATTAAAGCCCCACTATTTCTCCACCTTATTGAGATACTTTTTTTTCAGTGCCATACAGTCACCGTCTTGCACTGCACCCAATAGAGTCCCCCTTTTTTTGCCAGTGGCAATCTATTTCCCCATAATTACCCTATAAGAACGCAAACAAATGCCTTACAAGATCTCTGAGTCAGCAAGGGTTGGGCTCGGCCCTGTCCGGGATCCCTTATCTGGGGCCTGGTCATCGATAAGACCCTATCTACGTGTACCAAGGCGGAGCGGAAACACGGAAAGACCATTAAATCAGCCGTCAAGTCAGTCAAAAGCCGAAGCTGTTGGAGAACGGACTGAAAAAAATGCAAGGTAAGCCAGGGGAACTTACAGCGAAATATAGTGGGAAAAATCGGAATAATCAGCAGAAGCTTAAGGATATTAAGGGATATAACAAGTATTCTCACAATCACTCCTTCCAGACCACCGATGGATGCACTTTAGCCACGGCAGCGTGCCACCAAACGCCGTGGTGGCTGGCCACGACTCCGACGGGGACACGATCTTCGTGGGACGCGCCTTCTTCAACAACGACCTGCTGCCCGCCAAGGTGATCCCCAACAAGGGCAAGGCCTATGTGGCATATGCCCGCGAGGAGCACGAGCTGGAGAACTACGAGGTGCTGTCCGGCTTCAACTACGAGTGGCTGCCGGGTGAGAACGGCCAGGTGCCGCCCGGCGCCGTCAAGGTGGGCAAGAATGTGGACGGGGAGGACCTGTACGCTGGAAGGGGCTACCATGCCGGCAGCCTGACCGTGGGCAAGGTGCATCCCTCGCACGGCTGCCTGTACATACCCTACGACTCAGACGAGGTGAAGATCTTCGCCTACGAGGTGCTCAGCCAGCCGGAGCGTTGGATCGATACCACGGCCACGAATATACCCGATGGAGCTCTGGTGGCTGGTCACGACTCCAACGGGGATACCATCTATGTGGGCCGTGTCTTCCGCAACGGTGACCTGCTGCCCGCCAAGGTGGTGCCGGCCAAGGGCAAGGCCTACGCCGCCTATGGCCAGGCAGAGCACGAGCTCACCGATGTCCAGGTCCTGACGGGAGCCGGCTTCCGCTGGGTGCCCGCCTCGCATGGCAATGTGGTGCCCGGGGCCCTGTCCTCCGGCCCCAATGTGGACGGCGAGTCCCTGTACGTGGGCAGGGCCATCTATTGCGACAGCCTGAGCGTGGGCAAGATCCATCCCTCGCATGGCTGCATCTACATTCCCTTCGGCGGCGAGGAGGTGCGTCTGGAGCACTACGAGGTGCTGGTTCGTATTTAGGGAGGTGCCTGGTTTGGTTTTTTTTTAATAACTTTTTTTGTTTACAATTAAAGAGTACATTAAATATATTTACCTCTTTAAATTCCTTGTTTATTATTATTTATGGGACTTTCCTTGGCTTTCAATGGCTTAAATAGTCATCCCTATTTCTTAAATACATTTAAATTAATTTATAAATAGCTTATTTCACATGGAAACTTCCACTTCCCAGTCGAACGCGATTGTGGGGGGATTTTGCACTTGCAATTTGTATTTTGAATGTTATCGTTTTGGGTTATCGGTTATCAATTGACTTAAAGCCATAAATTGCCCGCCACTTATAGCATAATTAGCCGGGTCTGGTTTCTGGCCAAGCATTTGCACTCGCGTCGTGACTGATCAACAAGCCCTCTTAACTGTTGGTAGTCGTAAAACCCGGCCAGATATCGCAGTCTGATAATGTTTATAAGGAGTTCATATTCATTCAAAAAGCCATGCCAGTGGTGCTTTTATAGCCGTTTTTTCTAGCCATTTAATAGTCAAAAATTACATTAATATTAATTGCCAGAAAGTAATTTAAAAATAATATTAAAATATTAATTTTAGCTTACTGATTTAATCTCAACTTTTTATACAACATTTTTGGGGTACAAAACTCTTCATTTATGTCAACACAATGTTGCGGTACTAATGCTGCTTCTTTAAAAAATATATCCCTTATATTATTCTTTTTTAATGTTCACTTGTCGTTTTTCTGGTTTAAAATGAATAAAAGCGTTAATAAAAGCTTTTACTTTGAATTTATCAAAGACTAAAACCATGTCTTAGAACAATTTTAGTACATTTTGGCACTTTGAAAATTTCCCCTTCAACTTCTTAGTAAAGTTGCAATCCATTAACAGAATTTTCGATATGCGGTAACACAATGTCGATTAAAACTGTTCCCACAAGCTAGCAAAGTTGTCAACCTCTTGGGATATTGGGATATTGTAAAATGTTCTATAATTAAAATGATTTTAAATAAATTGAAGAGAGAAATAGCGAATATTCTAAGTTATTTAGCAACTATACCCCAACAAATATGAAATGCTTGAAAAATCAATAAGTCGGACCTGAAGCGATCTTTTTTTCAGCAATGCCGCAAACGGTCAGAAAAATATTTGAGACTTCACCGAACCCTAATAAAATAGTCTTCTGCCCAAAAATAGATACCAATTACTTAAAACTTTATATTGTTTATTATTTGTTTCTCATTTTTAAATGGTAATCTCTAAAATTGTAATCGACTGTATCGCTAGTAACGTCGAAGTTTGTGCATCTCCAGTCTCGCTCTCTCCTCTTTCAATTTCAATTCTCTCCGCTCTTATCGATAGTACCAGCGATGTTTTTGCCGAATGGTTCTGAAAAAAGGATAAAGCTAATAAATTGTGCTTTTCATGTTCTTCGATTTTTTATTTCATCCAAAAGCTCTCTCCTCTCTCAATCACAATTCTCTCTTTCTCCCCCTTTCTCTACATCCCATTTACATCCAGAGCTTTTCAGCCGATTTTCATTTTGTCTCTTTTCTCTTTGTGGTCTCTTTCGCTACATCCCACTTTTATGTTAACTTTTTTTACATCCCACTTTTCTGTTAGCCATACAAAATCTCTGTTAAGTATCGAAATTAGCGCCCCCTACAGTGTAAGAATAAAGATTTTCCTTGCTGATTGGCTTGGTAACAGGGAAAAGCTTAGTTAAACTTCCAAGTGGTTCTGAAAAAAGGAAAAGCTTTAAAAAGTGTGCTTTTTGTGCTTTCTAACGTGACCAGACTGGCCCATGCACCTAAATACTTTTAATTGGAATCGATGGTTCCGATCGTTTCCAATATCAGTGGTATTGGGCACACTGTTTTTGCACCACTCCGTTCGACAAGACGTGTTTTTCGCTAGTTTGTTTTTTTCCGCGAAATGCACATTTTGCAAAACGTCACCGAAACTACGTGTGTGCAATAGAGGAGGGAGAGAGGGCGAAGCGCATTTGTTTACGATTCCTGCGGAGTGCAGCGTGCAAGTGTGTGCGTGCCTGTTTGTTTGTTTGTTTGCGTGAAGATAAAATACTACAACAAGTGCAAACACCATAATAACAACAAAGTGACTCCTTTTTTTTTTTGGTGACACGAAACAGCAATAATAATAAGAGAGCGAGCGAGCGAGACCGGGTGAGCTGGAGGGAGAGAACGACGACCCAGCAGCGGTATTTGTTGTTGCGTTCCACTGATAGAAAAATGATTAATGAACCCGCCGCAGCGACAACAACAACAAATCAAGTAAATATACCGCTTAATTAATGTTTCTCTGTTGTTGTTGTATTTGTATTTGTTGGTATCGTATCCCCTAATTTCCCGTTATCTGCAAGCAGTACCTTTGCCAAGTGATTACTTCTGTCTTTGATTAGGGTTTATTTTATTAGAGTTTAATGGAATCTAAGTATGCCCTGCAACGTATGTACAATACATACAGTTAAAAATTTCGTTTCTAACCTTATCAAGTGTGTTAAAAAATTAAAAAGTAGTCAAGACGATCTAGACTGGAGCTGCACAGACAGCGGATAGCAGCCAAGACACGGTAATATTCTGCATAATTCGTTCTTATTGAGAAATGGTACAAGTTAATCTATTTAATTATAATTTCTGGGAAGAGATGTTTTCATTATTGTTAAAAAGAATTCTTAGAAAATAATTGTATTTAAGTTATCGCAAAAGGGGATTGGGATTTGCTCGCAGTGTAAGCGCTGGCTTAGGCACTTCGGCTAGCGAGCTTCGGCTAGCTTTGCTAAGCTTCGTGCGCAAAGCCGATTGCCTTGGGGACCCTCAGGTGCTCTGGGTGGTCAGCTCTGCCAAAGCTAGGGTTAAGTGGTTTTGAAAAAACCTCATGCAGTGTTCCTTCTTAATTTTAATTGCATATGTATGTTTGTTTCCTTAGTTCCTTTCCCTTAATCTAAATTGTAATTTAATTTTTGCTGCTCCTTTTTAAATTTCTGCTTTGCTTCTTCTTGTCCCCTGCTCTTTTGTTCTTCCTAATGAGAGTGCCTCAATTTCAATGAAGTTCCTTTTTTTTTACTCTTTACATTTAGCGCTCTTTTCCACATGTTTAGTGTGTGTGAGTGCATGAGAGTCTCCAGCTGCGGTTGTTTTTATGGCGGGTTGTGTGTGTGTGTGTGAGTGTTTGAGCTTGTGATTTGAAGTTGCAGAAAGGAGCGCTTCATTTGCCACGCCCCCCTGCCACCCAGCACATTGTACACACGCCCCCTTCTGCCTTTGGGCTAGATTTTCGTTTTAATTTCTAAAAGTTTGTTGCACTTTTCACAGTCAGTCCGCGAACAAGTCCTTCGCATCCTGTCTGTTCCTGCTCATCCCCTCCCCTCCCCCCTTTTGAACCCCATTTTCCACTCTTGTTTATTCGCACTCTCCTCTCGCGTTCTCTTCGTGCTTTTGGTTTCCATATTTTTGTCCCCGCCAAAAGCAACAATTAGTCGCAGCTGCTGGAAGTGCAGAAAATGCAGAAAATGCTGAAATCCAGAAATCCAGAACTACAGAACTACAGAAACGCAGCGGCAGAGACTGCAACAGCGATAGCAAACAAAAGCGCAACAGTGGAGACTCGCTAAGGGCAACTACATGTTTTTTAACAGAACTTAATTTGAGAAGAAAGTGCATGTACCAACTGCTATTAATTGGGGTTTTAACAATATTATATTAATCATAATATATAGCACAAGATAAACCAGTCATTAACTGCTAATCAAGCTTACTTAAACCATCGTTGGGCATGAAATATTACGAAAATAGCTACATTTTGTTTTTGGATTTTTGAATATCCAACTGTCTTACGCAAAAATTTCAGTGGCATTGTTTTTGTAAAGTTTCGAAGATAGCTTGCTGGCGCCTCCAAAAAAAAAAACATAGGGAAAAGAGCCTCAGGAGCTGAAAGAGCCACTTTGTGCCCATCTGGGACTTAAATCCCTCTTTTAATTAGGTTTTATTTATGTTTGTTTACATCCTTTTGAAAGTTCCTTGTACTCAAAGGCTTTCATAAACTTTGGAGTTAAATACTACTATTTTTACTGTATTTTTTTAATTCAAAAACAGGCTTATAAGTTTCCGAATATTGTGACTAGCTCCTTTATTTATAAGTCCTAGACTTTAAGCGATAGAAATTCTAATATTAATAAAAAACAACTACAAAAAATACAATAACAATTTAAAAACCTTAAAATGTTCAACCTAATCTAAAATGTAAAAAGAATAATTAGCTAATCCCAATTATTCGCTAAAAAGAAAGACCACTGTATCTGCATCTGCCGCACATAGTGTAACCCGCTGCTGGGTTGGCTTATTTATGTACATATTTCTTGGCACTTGTTATATTTATAGGATCCACACACACTTACAGTGCCCCTCCCTACATTTCACTCCTCCCTGCCCCAGTCCCTGCCCCAGTCCCTGCCCCCTTGGTCTGTGTGTGTGTTGTCATCAGTATGCCAGTTGTCACTTCATCTCTTTAAATGCGCCTCATGGTTTTCAATTTCGAGAAACAAGTGGCCCAAAGTGTTGCTGGCCCAAGTGCCCATATTACATGTGCCCATATCACAGACACATACGAAAAGTACACTTGAGATATAAGCTATACTTTTATATTTACCAACTATATAAAATACAAATATTTTAACTTTTGGTGGTCTAGGGGTTTAAGGGAAGTTTAGAAGTCTGCTTAAACTTAATTAGCTTTTTTTTTTTGGTCGTATTTGCTGGCTTGATTTGCTGTGTACATCATCAAATTTGTCCCAGCTTTTCGCCTCGGTATGCCTTCCCTTTAGATAGGGCTCCCCTTTCATTTTCTCGACGCCCCCCCCTGGTCGTGTTTCAATGACAACTCCTCTTTGCTTTCGGAAAAACTGCAGCCAAATGAAATTAGTCTTTGGATTTTCTTTAAAAGAGCGACGAGCACGACAGATACAGATGCAAACTCAATAAGCCAACTAAATGCAAATTTTAAATTCATCCATTCAACACACAGACACACACACGCACACTCTCGCACACACACTTTTCTCGGCTATTTTTTCTCAAAGAAAAACTGCCTTCATTTTAAAGTTTCCCCCACTCGCCCTCCCCCTAATACTGCCATCTCCTCTCCACTCTGAATTCTTTGGAGTGATGTAAAATCATTATTCGTCACGCTCAGATTGCCATGCTTGAACGGCCAGGTATACGTGTTCGCATCGAACTCTATAACTCTGTCACACTCACCTGGGCCCTCGGGGCGGCCCCTTTTGCATGTGGAAATTCTCAAGGGAAAGCCTTATGATGGGCACCACAATATGACAGCAGATGGAGAGGTATTGAGGTGTGAATCCTCTACGAAATTGGATGGGGTCAGGCAATAGAGCGATTTTTGTATTTAAAAATGTTTACACTTGAATTGCTTCATAGTTTTTTAGTCAACTCTTCCGCGTTATATATTAAGATATTAAATGTAACTTGAATATTATAAATTTTGGATAATTGTCAAGCGGTAAAGTAGTTGAAATATAACTACATAAATATATGAATGATTTTATGTTCCCATATTCTTGAATTTTTAAAAGTATTCCCTTAGTTTTTTAGAAACCCTTTAATGGAGGTTTTTTCCCGTGTTTCCCAAACAAATGTATAAAATGTATAAAACAATTTAAATATCTTAGAAGCTAGATTAAGAACAAAGGTTTGAATATTTTAAAGTTATTTTCAATTTCTAGCAAATGAAGCGAAAGTCAGAGATGCCCACGCAGAGTACTCGCGTACTCTTGAAGCACAGTAGCGGGGTGAGAGCTTCTCTCTCTGCGGTTGCTCTCTGCACCTTTACAGAAACAATTTTATAGCATTTTTTATACAACTTGTCTACCCTTAAAATTCTCTCAGTGCAAAGTACTTCCATATCCTCCCTTTAGTTCTCCTTTCCGTGTTGGCAACCTTGTTCTGCCCTTCATAATTAACTGGCCAGAATGACACATATATTTTCTTTAACAGAATTATGTATATGTAAAATCGCATATATCCCAAAAATGTTGTGCAAACTTAATGCACTCAAAATACCTTCCATCTCTGCACCTGTTGATTATGAGTGATGGCTCTTGAACAAGTTGTATTGAAATAGTTGAATTTCGAATTTATTTTGTCAGATTCCCATCTTTAATTTGCCAACCATACAGAAAAAAAACGTGACCCTTTTGTTATTCGTTTCATTAATGGAACTTTTAGCCGGAACAAAGGCACAAAAACGAAACAGTATAAAAATTAATTATGAACAAAAACATTGCGCATTTATCATCATTCATTCATATTAACTTGGCCTATCAGCATTTTTTCTCATTTACTCAAATCGCAGCCCATTAAAGGCCGGAAAGAAATAAAACGAACTGAATATGAAAATGAAAATTAAGGCAAATATGCAAAGGGCGACACGCTACGTTGACTGTTTGTTCTGAGCTGGCCAACAAAAAAAATATTGTTGCTGATGGCCACCAAAAAAAAAAGGAAGCAAGTTTTTTGGCTCTCTTTTTTTTTATTTTTTTTTTTTGGGAAGGGCGCCTTCGCAATTGCACAAATTGCCTTGGCGAAGTATGAGAAAATTCGGGGAATGCCGGTAAGGAAAAGGAAACTTCTTGGCTCCATTAAAAGTTGGGCCATTTGACATCGTTGGCGTTAGCTTTCGTTTTACCCTCAAGAAAAAAAAAGAGAAGTTTTAATGGCCTTTACACACAAAACCTTCTCCTGGACACGTAAGCCCGTTTGTAAAGATTCTGTGGCAGCGAAGAAAGAAAGCAAGCGAAGAGAGTTGCATCAGAAGAGATATGCAAATGTCATATTCGGGGGAAAAGAGCAAAAAATAACTGTAGCATTAATATCGATTAATTCGATAAACTTCATTTACGCAAAGTTTATAGATAAATTGTTTGTTTTTCACCATATTAGTGAAAATTTGGTTATTTTTAATATTTTAAATACAACATAAATCTTAATTTTCCCAGAATTCATTTATTACTTTATTATTTCTGTGGAAAATGAAGAATGCCTATGCTCAAATATTTATATTTCCCTTATTTGCCATTCAATGCATATTAATTTCGCATTAAATTGAATATATTTCTTTTGTTCTTAGTAATTCTGTGCCAAAATGATTTATACAAAAATATTTAAATGTAAAGCTTTAAATTAGAAAAACAAAAGAGGCAAGCAAAAAAAAAAGAACTGACTCACTGAAAAATAAATGCCACGAAATGGGGTTAATAGTATTCAATTCGGAATCAATAATAACCCAAAAGGTGGCATTTTATTCTTGAGTTAACACGAGACTAATTTAATATATTTAATGGTAGCTTAAGTGCTATTAAATGTATTTATTAATTAAACAAATAAAACATTTTTTTGGCGGTGCAAGTAATCTGAAACGAAATAAAAACTCTTTTAGCGCGCTTATCAGTGCTTTGTGCTTTCTCAGCGAAAACCTTGCTGCCAATTTGCATGCAATCCAGTATGGAGAGTGCTGCTCGGATTCACATCCGCTTGTGTTTGCTTTCATTATATTTATATACATATATGTATGTAGTATATATTTATTGTACATTGTAACATTTGTTTAAATTGTTTCACAATGTCAAAGTCATTCGATTGCCGATGTGCATGCACATGGGCTCGCATTTCAATCGATCCATCGATAAGAGGAGTTCCGTCGAGCTTCCCCTTATTGTTTATTTATTTTTTTTTTTTTTTCTATTTTATTCATTGTTGTTGTTGTCATCAGAAAAGTTTTCGAGTTCATTGACTTGAAGCATTTGTTCTCTATATATACGATTCTTTCGTTCGCCTCTGCCATCTGGGGGTGTTAATTAGGTTTGTTTTTTAATTGTCAATTTAATGAAGCATCGAAGCTTTCACATAAATACTACAAGAAACTGACCTAATAGCAGAATGTGATGTCCCTGTTGGGTTGAGAGCCAGCTAGGATTGGGGTAAAGGTATTTAAAGATATCCAATGGAAAGAGTTCTTGCTTTTCCTTAATCCTAAAATCATTTGCTTAAGGGAATTTACTCAATGTCTAGTGTATTTATTTTTTTTAAAGGACTTTGAGTGTGTATTTATTTTGCCAGATTTTGAGCAGCTTAAAGCCCCAGGCTCTCTGGCTGCTGTTAATTACAAATAAACGATGAGTGTTCACTGATGCGTTGGCCCTTGGAAATTATATCATGATTCAGATACAGAGTCAAAGGAGTTGCATCGCAAAATCTTTTACATCCATGTTGGCCACCTTAGGGCTCCTCATAATCTGTGGCAGGCAAGGTCAATGCACTTGCCGATGATTTCACAGCTGAATGGAGCAGCAGTGCCCCTCAACTCCCTTTTGGCCCGTTTCTTTTCCGTATCCCAGTCCATATTTATACAGCAGTTGACATAACACAAATTGAATTATAACATTTTTTTTCTTTATTTTGTATCTCCGCTTTCTCGGGCATTTCTATCCAGCTTTTTCCCGTACGTGTACACGTTGTGTTCCGGTGACGTTTCGTGGGTAACGCGATCAGACGTTAAGTTTTAATTAACACATTTTTCACACACGACTGGATGGGGTTCTCTATTGCGGTCTGGAGAGCAATTTTAAAGGGGGATTAAGTTGGTAGTTTGGGTTAGTCTTGGTAAAGTCCTGTCATATGTTAACCCCTTAAAAACTGTATTATTTCCTTGAAAAATCTCACCTTAAAATGGTTGTCAAAAAAGTAGATCTAGT